>PVIY010044037.1:0-19970 GCA_004026745.1 Myrmecophaga tridactyla
TGCCCAAGAGGTCAAGAAATGGTGGTGGATGACAGTGACAAGAAGGTTGAAGTCTGCAGGGAAGTCACCTGGAAAAGAATGAACCAGTGGGGAGAAAGTGGAGGAAGATAGGTGTAGTATAATAAAGAATTCAGCTGGTCTTTCTTGCAGCTGGTTATTAGGAGGTAACCTCTAAATCTTTGGAATTTCCCAGAGACAGGAGTGTCTTTTGTTATTCTTGGTACCTGATAGTGCTAATGGGTGACTGACCATGCTGAAAAGACCAAACATGTAATTAGGGGGGTTGGGGCTTTGGGCCAGTCATATCAGCCTGACTCTGGACAGGGGAGGAGGGCTGAAGATTGAGTTCAACAGTGTGGCCATTGATTCAACCAATCATGCCTATGTAATGAAAGCTCATAGAGGCATGGTACAACTGAAGCTTGGGTGAGCTTCCAGAATCAATAATGTATGTCCAAGGGAGGATGACATGTTCTGAATCCACATGAAGAGGACATGGAGGCTTTGTGTTTGAGACCCTCCCAGACCTTCTTAATTGTATCCTTTTCCCTATAATAAAACTATACTTATAAGTGTAGCACTTTGAGTTGTTCTGGTAACAAATCATCGAACCTGGGGTGGGTAGTAGGAACCCCCAAATTTTTAGCCAGTTAGTCAGAAGTGAAGGGGGGCTTGGGATCCTCTGAGTTTGCAGCTGGTGTCTGAAGGGCTATCTTGTAGAGGATTGCCCTTAACCTGTGGGGTCTGACCTTGCTCCAGGTAATTAGAGTCAGAATGCATTGTAATTAGTGTCAGAAGTTACTGAAGGTATTGCAACAGTTCATTGGAGCTGGCTTAAATATCAGCTGACCACAGGCGATAGGAATGGGAGGCAGGGTGAGATTCAGGATTCTCACAGATAATAATGGAAATTTTGCTGTAATGAAAACTGTGTTGCTCTGCCCAGATATCCCTTCAGGATTAAAGAGTACTCAGAGTGCTGGCAACTGTCTGTCCTCAGTTGCCAGCCCTATTTGGGGATATTGCCTTGGCTATAGACAGCCTCCTTCCCCCAAGGTACATCTCCTTCCTAAGGCAGCTCATATCCAATGACTGGTCCATACAGGGATAAAAGACCTCAGACCTCTTATCCCATCTCAGAAAAGCTCTGAAGGGCCTTGCCAGCTTCAGAAACTCCCTGTGTGGTTGGATGCAACCTTTGTTGAGTCAGCCTCACAGCCCAGCTGCTCCATCTACCCAATCTCTTCCCTTCCACAGGTTGTGATCCCAAGAACAATCCCTGATTAACTTCCTGCATGCCAATCTGCATCTCTAACGCTGCTTCCCAAGGAACCCAGCCTGTGATACTAGCATGTAATTGTTTTGATATGGGCTGTGGACCCAGAAGTCTCCCTGATGCCCAATGTGTTCACTGTCTTTGGACTTTGGTCAAGTTGCTAAATAGAAGCTAAAAATAGCCAACATTTACTGAGTGCTTACTATGCACTAAACAATTTACACATTAACTCATTTGATCTTTACAACTTCGTGTGACAGATGAGGAAACTGAGGCACGGAGCAAAAAAGAAACTTCACTGATGTAAATACCAGAATACAAGTGAAGCCAGGCAGTCTTTTAGTGTAGGCAGCCCTTCTCTTAATCTCCTCACTGTATTGCCTCTCATGAATGTAGATTTGGTGAAGGGTTGTTTTCTTGTTGGTAAATGTCTAATCCCAGGTAGATAGATACCACACTCACTCTTCCTGTGGAATCAGATTATTGGAAGAGAGTTATAAAATGAAAATGCATGGTTTCTATGAATAGATCCCTTTTTCTTATTTTGACCAAGTTAGGCTAATGCCATCATTAGCTTGAATTCCCCAGTGACACACCAAAATGGGACACTGCCTGCGAGCTGGTAGAACAGACAGGCTTAGAACTAAGCATCAGCTAAGATGATACACAGGAAGTGAAGTATCCATGTGGAGTAGCAAGAGGTAAATTTATAGGTACATTAAAACTATTCTTTACCTTTTAAATGCAATAAGATAATATTCTTTACCTTTCAAATGCAACAAGTAAAGTAAATCATTGTCAAATTCCTGGCTAGAAAATACGGTATCCCAGATAGTACTTTCCAATGGTAAAGCAACCATGGATGGTTAACAATTACCACAACTGGTGTATTTCTTAAATTTCTCTCTCTAGAAAAATATAAATTTGACAGAATTCAATGAAAAAGAAAGCAGCATGTGAGAAGCAAAAGTAAAAAAGCAAACCTACCAAAAAAACTCTCAGTGCCTTCATCTATCAGATTCAGCTTCCTTCTGTGCCCAGGACAAGGACATTCCTGATTGTGTTTATTATTCATATAATTCAATGACAATAAAACAAGTTCTCCTTTACATGTGTTTTCTTTTCCAGCTTCTTTGGTGTGAAATAAACATGAAGCTGTCAAACAGAATAAACTGAAACAGGCTAAACTAATTTGCCAGTGATAATAGTCATTATATACAATCTGAATGCTGTTCCACCTCACTGGGATTTAAATAATCTATCAAAAAGCCACTATATTTTAAAATCTGCATATGGAATCAGGGAACCTAAGGAAGAAATGGGGGTATAGTTAGTGAAGCCAGTAGAAATAGCCTCATCCCTGACACTAAATCAGAAGAGCCACTTTGGAATTAATTTCTTTAAGACCCTTTTCTCTCACCATCCTTCAAATGCCTTCCCCATGCAAACAATGTTTGTTAGCCCATTGCACCCTACATATCTCTTACTCAAAGTCTTTTGAAATTTTTCTCTTTTCAGGGCCAACTACAGGCAAAATTATTAAATAAAATGAGTTAATATTTAATTTTTCAAATAAGAGTAAGCCGTGCTGATGATGATGAAATTAAATGTACAATATCAGAAATTCCTGGTGGGATTGTGCAATTCTTTTGAAAGTCAAATTACTAAGACTATTCCATTTAAAAAGATTTTTTCCAATGTATTCACCCTAAATATGGAAAAAAATTAATGCTCAAAGATGTTTATTGTGGTACTATTATTTATAAGAAAGAAGTAGAAATAAATTAAGCATCTAGTAATATAGGAATAGTTAAATAAAATATGATGCAGCACACAGGGACATAGTTTGAGCTGTTTCAAACAAAATTTGCCAAGAATTTTAATAACATTTGAAAATGTTTACATTATCAAGTTACGTAAAAAATAGCAGCATATGAAATTGTACACGTCTCAATTGTGTTAAAATATGCAAAAATATGATAGAATAAAGGGTAAAAGATAACCAAGACAATTTTGAAGAAAAAGGTGGAGAAAAGGGGAACTTCTATCTTATTAAAACAGCGAGTAATGGAGCATGAACAGATAAAACAATGGAATAGAATAGAGATCCTAAAACAGACCCTTCATATAAGATAATTAAGCATACAGACACTCATGCATACACACACACATATATATAAAACAAAGGTGGCATTACAATTAAATTATTTAATGCTAGGATAATGGATATCAAGCAGGAAAATGTACATGTAACATAAATCATAGAGATTCCCACACCATATTGTGTACAAAACTAAAATCCACAAGGATTAAGAGGCTTAAATATAAAATAAACAAATCTAAAACTTCTGCAAGAAAATATAGTGGAATATCTTTATGATCTGAGGATAGGATCTGATTTGTTAAATAAAATACAAAAAGTCAAACCTTAAAGAAAACAATTGATGATTCAATTATAATAAAATTTTAGCCCCCACCACAATCAAGATAGTGGAGTGAGATGCTACAGGTTTCTCCCTACAACACCTTTAAACAACCAACAAGATCGGACAGAAACATCTTTCTAAAAGCTCCAGAAAACAGTTCAAGAATTGTAATAACAGGGTGAGTACCAAATCAAGAAAAAAGCCACTTAAAAGCAGTAGGATTTCCCTGTGCCTGCCCATGCCAGAGGAAAAAAAAAGCTGTAGGATCTTCCTGGTGCTCTGGCTGGCCCTTCCCCACCGCCCCCATTCACCAGTCAGTACTTGCCTATGCTACAGTGCAGATACCTGATGCTGGCCTGGAGGGAGCAGAGTAACCCTTGGGCACATACTAAAAGTATATGTCTGGCCAATCTGTCTAGTGGTAGCCTGAGGGACTTGTCATTCCAGAACTTGCCCTGCACAAAGAACGTGACTCACAGCACTCCCTCTCCTACAGAATTCTGTGGGAGAACAGTCAAGTCATCCTGCCTGGGGCAAGGGATTGCTGGCTGTAGGACACAGGATACAATGCCCAGGATTGCAAGAAACTGTTTCCCAAGGAAGAGGGGGCATTTGTATCTGTGTTAATGAAGGAATCCCTAGGGCTACACATACAAGCCCAAAACAAGAGGCAAGGGCAGAAAGGATCCCGGAGGCCCTATGCTTTGGCCTGGAGCTGTTCTCCAAAGTCATTGAATGGATAAGCCCTGAAGGAAAGCACTTGCAAAGGTCAGTCTTCAAAGACTGAGAAAAGTGTTTGCTTCTTTGTTGTTGTTGTTGTTGGCTGTTGCCATGCCAGGAAAATTCATCATAAAACTAGCTGCAAGCTTAAGGACACCTCAGAGTCTAAATTCTAGTGATAATGCTTTAAAATATCAAGATGTCCAGATTTCAATAAAAGATTATAAAACATTCAAAGAAATAGGATGTGATGGCCCAGGCAAAGGAGAAAATTAAAGCATTAGAAAGCATCAGTGAGAAGGACCAGATTTGGGACCTCTCAAAGATATTTTTTAAATGGTCCTCAGTGTGCTCAAAGAGCTAAAGGAAAACATGGATAATGAACTAAAGGAAATCAGAAAAAAATTATAGATGACACAAAGAGAATATCAATAGAGAAATGGAAATTATAAGGAGGGACCAAACAGAGCTGAAGACCACAGTAATAGAAATTTAAAATTCCACAGAGGGTATGAACCACAGATTGGAGCAGGCAGAAGTAAGAATCAGTGAGCTTGAAGATAAAACAATTGAAATCATCCAGCCTGTCATGTAAATGTAGGTATTTTTAAAATTGAGATTCTGATTGGGGTGATGGAAAATTTGGGAGATAGTGGTGATGGTTGCACAACATTGTGAATGTAATTAATTCCACTGAATTGTACACTTAAAAATAGTTGAAATGGCAAATTTTATGTCATATATATTTTACCACAATAATTTTTTTTTAATTAAAAAAAATGAAAGAGTTAGTGATAGATAGATAGTGATAGAATGCTGAAGTAAGATGGCAACAAATGGAAAGGATCCCTTGTTCAGATCAAATGCTCTGATTATCTCTAGGGTGCTGTTTTCATTTCTTAGCTGTCAAAATAAATACAATGGGTTGATTTACATAATGAGAATGTATTGGCCCACGGTTTTGAGGCTAGGAAAAGTCCAACTCAAGATGTCACCAAGGAAATGTTTTCTTCCAGAAGACTCCATCATCCTGGGGTTGGCTGCCAGCAATCCTTGGTCCTTGGTTTTTCTGTCACATGCCATGGATTCTCCTTTCCCTTCCTGGTTCTGTTGATGTTCACCTTCTGGCTGCTCAGCCCCCAGTAGTAGGATTAAGACCCATCCTGTTTCAGCTAGATCACACCTTATGAAAAGTAACCTCATCACAATATTCTACTCACAAAAGAGTTCACACCCATAGGAATATAGATTAAGTTTAAGAACCTGTTTTTCCAGGGTGCATAGCTCCAATAGCTTCAGACCACCACAGGAGGGAAGCAGCTGCACGATGAGAAGGGGGTCCACGGCAGAGCCAAAAGCAACAGAAAAAAAGCATGAGACACTAAGGATCATTTTCCATGTAATTAGTCTAGTACAAGCTACAAGAAAAGTTTCCAATTTCCCACCCCATGTTTAAGCAAGCTGACCAAAGAAAGGTAGCACAGATAAATTTTTATGTAACGTAATTTCCCGAATGGCCTAATAAAGACTTTTACCCCAATGCATAAATGCTTTAATAAAAATCTTGTTTCCATCCCCTTTTCCCCTCTTCCAGCCCCTACAACACTCACATCTACACCACAGCCCCTGGCCTCCCAGCAATAACAGTTAACACAAATAAGGATATTCAAAACCATTATCTACTCTTGCCTTTCTCACCCCCATCACTAAGAGCATCAGTCAGATCCAAAAGAAAAAAATGATAGCTTGAGTCCACCCAATGCATGACCATGCAACATGACTGAGATGGAGCACATTGTGTAGGCTGCCAATGGTGATATTGTCACCGTAAATCCATCATCCTGACACGTTCACAATACTCCAACACGGCTGCCTTGTTATGTACCAAGTACATGTTGTTGCCTAAACCATGCAGCTTAAGCTAACACCCTGTGCCACACAAAGCAGAAGCACCCCTTACATCTCCCTACAGGCTCTCTCTACTTAGCCACCATGTACTGGTATGCGTGCAAGGAAAATGAAGGGCACAAGGACAAGGGCAAAGGAGTGTCGGCACCTGATTGAAATGGAAGCAAAATGGCTTTTCTTGTCCGGGCTTTTCTGAGGAGATGCTCCTGAGCAATGCCGTCAACATCAGCTGTGCCAGGAGTCAACTGAAGCAGAGGCGAATTTCCTCAATGATACTATTACTCGTAGATAAGAATGACTCTCATCCCCTCAATATTGATGATTTAGTGGTTTGTGGTGAGCTAGGGAAAGTGAGTGTCGAAGGAAACACACACACACACACACCTTCCCTCTTCCCTGTCCCCTCATTCCCACTGCACCCCCACTTCACCAAATAAAAACACAGCAGTTTTTAAATCATGACCCAAGCTGTCCCCTAGTGCCCACATTGAAATGATCAAAACCCATTGTTTTCACTTAGGTTCACCAGAACAGATGCTAAGGCAACAATTTGGGTGCAAGAAGTTTATTTGGGAGGCGCAGAAAGCGCTACGTCCAGTAGATGAATGGGAAGTGAGTGAGGGAAAGGAAGGCAGCCAATAATGAGAGTGGTATCACACTCTTGGAGGTGACCGGAGCTTAATCCCATGGGGAAGCTCTAGGTATTGGTGTGAAACACACACCTCCAGGTTATCCCAATAGCAAGGCAAGAGAGTTGGGATATTTATCCCCAAACTTTCATCAGTCATTGGTTGAACATTGCTTCCCAGAGGGATTAATTCTTGGCCATTTCTGGTCCAGAACTTCCAGGCTGCTTGGACAGACCACTAATTCCAGCTGCTTAGTGCAGTACAGCACTGTCCCACAACAGGTCCCCTAGAAACTGCAGAGTTAATCGATGATGTATGTGGATAGCCACATTGAGCCCTAAAACTGAATCACAAAAGGAAAAAAACTCTACCAACACACAAAATGAGAAGTACTATGCTAAGACACAATGTCCAAAAGAGGGTGTCACCATTTTTTATAAGATTATATGACTTGGCATCATGCTGTGCACTTTGGTCGCTAGAAGGAGCATTCACAGGGAATTGTACCAATTGTTGTTAACTTTGCACAAGAACTCGTATATACATTTTTACCTTGTGTCCCTCAGCCAGGAAAGAAAAATAAGAGAGATTTCCCATTTATAAATGAATTCAGCATTTGGATAATGCTCTCCTGGCACATTATTCAATGTGGCACCTTCTTCTAGGTTTGGTCATAAGGAAAATTAAGCTTACTTTGGAATTCTCAGGCTGCTCTTTCTCTCATTCTTTCCCCCACTCCTTGAACCCCTCCTTACCCATCAGGCACCCAGACCTGCTCCCACCAAAATAGATATGAGGAAAGATTCTGATATTGATTGTTTGCACCTAAGTATAAATGTAAGCTTTCATTCATTTAACACATATTTAATAAGCAACTTATTTTAAGCCCAAAGCTGTACTGAATCCTGGGAATATAGAAATATAAATCATGGTCTCTGTCTTTATACTATGATAAATGCCAGCGTTACATATACTGAGTAGAATGGGAGTACTGGGGAGTGGCTGCAAGGAAGTGAATCTGGAGTTAGTAATTAAAAATATTTGTCCCTTGTAAAATGCATTTCAAGAACCAGTAAGGAAATAAGCCAGAAATGAAAAGACAAGCATTATAAAGCCTCACTAATATGGACTAACTATAATGAGCAAACCCCAAGAATTGAATCCAAGAATATAGGTTATCAGGTAAAGGCCTATTGTAAAGGGTCCTAGACTGTAAACTCTTACAGCAGTCACATCTATTCTGGAGTTGTAACTATTATTTCTAAATTCTGAGAGGCTGTGCACTTTGGGTATAACCTGGTCAGACCTCGAATTTTGGGGCATCTATGTGACACCTGGGATTCAAAGTTAGAGTTCTGCAGGTATGAAAGTCGGCGTTACCCCATATAGCAACTGTTTTAAAAGCTGAAAAAGATATCAGACTTCAACTAGAGATATGAATGAAAAAGATCAGTTAAGACTAAGGTAAATCAGACCTAAGGGTAAAGGATGATACTGACCGTGTTCAACTTCTGCATGAAAACAAGGGAAGAGATGTTTATTTGGTACAAAATTTACATTTTCTAAAGCACACTCTAATTTAACTTGTATGGTCAGTTTATTTGAACTCCATAATTATGTGGAACCTTGAATATGGAGTGAGATCTTGTTGGTTTGTACAGGTTAGTGTGATATCCCAATACCTCCCAGAGTAATTTGGACAAAGAATAAAAAAAAATTCGCAAAACCTCCTTGAGGGACTAGGGAAAAATGGGGACATATTAAACTTCCACCTGGGGAATTCCTGATATTCACACAAACATTGGGGACCACTAATGTAATAAGCCAAGCCCTCGATTTTGGGGCTTGCCCTTATGAAACTTAATCCTGCAAAGGACAAGGCAAACCTAATTATGAATATGCCTAAGTAACCCCCCAGAGAATCTCTTTTGTGGGTCAGATGTGGCCTCTCTCTCTAAGCCAACTTGGCAGGTGAACTCACTGCCCTTCCCCTGTGTGGGACACGATTCCCAGGAGTATAAATCTCTCTGGCAATGTGGGATATGACTTCCGGGGATGAGCCTGGGTCTGGCCTTATGGGACTAAGAAAGACTTCTTGACCAAAAGAGAGAAGAGAAATAAAACAAAATAAAGTTTCACTGGCTGAGAGATTTCAAATAGAGTCCAGAGGTTATTCTGGAGGTAACACCTTTTTTAATACAATTTTTTTAATATGCATTATGTAGTCACATACCATATAATCATCCAAAGTATACAATCAGTGGTTCACAGTATCATTAAATAGATGTACATTCATCACTACAACCAACTTTTGAACATTTATATTACTCCAAAAAAATAAAAATAAGAATAAAATTTAAAATAAAAGTAAAAAAGAACACTCAAAACAGCCTATATTCCCAAACACACACTCCCATTATTTATTTATTGTCTTTATTTTCTTGCTCATCTGTCCACACACTGGATAAAGGGAGTGTTAGCCACAAGGTCACACAGTCACACCTTAAAAGCTATATAGTTATACAATCATCTTTAAGAATAAAGGCTACTGGAATACAGTTCAACAGTTTCAGGTATTTCCTTTTAGCTATTCTAATCCACTAAAAACTAAAAAGGGATATCTATATAATGCATAAGAATAACCTCTATAGCTGGAGGGAAATACCTGATACTGTTGAACTGTAATCCAATAAACTTGATTCTTAAAGATGATTGTATAACTATATGGCATTTAAGGTGTAACCATATGAAATGCGAAAATCTTGTGGCTAACACTCCCTATAACCAGTGTATGGACAGATGAGTAAAACAAAAGGAAAAAAAATAAAAATAATAGGGGGTGATAAGAGGCATGGGATTTTTGGGTGTTCTTTTTCCTTTTTATTTCTATTTTTATTCTTATATGTATTTTTTGGAATAATGAAATGGTTCAAAAATTGGCTGTGGTGATGAATGCACAACTATATGAAGATACTGTGAGCCACTGATTATACACTTTGGATGATTATATAGTATGTGAATATATCGCAATAAAATCACATTTTTAAAAAAGTATCAGTGAGTAGGCAGAGCAGATCAGGGGATAGAAGAGAGTCCCTTGCCTGAAATCCCATGTGGAAGCTCTAGGGAACTCAGGCCCTTGGACAATTTCCTTACCCACCTACACACAGAGCTGGCTTGTTGCCATGACCTACAGAGCAAATGAAAAAAGAGCCCCAAGCAGCAATACAAGCATCTGCTTCTGAAATTCCTGCTGTGCATAAAAGGATGTTATTTTAATTTATGCGCACATTCTAGAAAAAGAGAAATTTCCTGGTTATAAATGAATTCGACATTTGGATAACAGTGCTCTCTTGGCTTATTATTAATGTCGAGATTTCCTCTGTATTTCTGCTTGCATCTTTTTGGGTCCCTCATCCCTGCTTCTCATTTTGGAGAATCTAGAATCAGCTAGATCATAGGCTCTGTGTCTTGGATTTCATCTGTAGAAGGAAGATAATAACACCTCACAGAGACATTGGGAGATTAAGATATTGTGAGATAATGTAAGGTGCCTAGACCAATATCTGACGCTGTGAAGGCATTCAGTGATGTGGCTACTTTAGGAAGGCAGGTTTGGAGAAGTTATTTCTCCCAATCAGCTCAAAGTTTGTCTGAGAGATCATCAAATTTTAGGCTGTTTATTGAAATAGTTATCAAATGCTAAATGATTTTCTAGGAAGGAAAATTCCAGATGTGCTAGCATAGGGATACTAACCAATTGTAAGGCCAGCTATGGTTCAATGATAAACAGGACACCATCTGAGCCTGGAAGGGGTCATATTGGGTTCCACTCAAACATGACAAAGAAGAAAAGCTCAGATCTTTGGCTTATACACACACAGACACACACACACCCTGCTCAAACACAATTATACACATCCAACAAACACATCTTAATCAAAGAAAGCTTTATTTTATAAATAAATATGAGGTCCCTACTATGCTCTGATGGAAATTGCAATGTCAGAATTACCTTCTAAGCCAGGAATCAGTAAACCTTCTCCCTAAAGGGCCAGATAGGAAATACTTTAGGCTTCTCAGACCAAGAGGCAATGACTCTAGAGCAAATGGCTCTCATAGAAAGGCTAATGGTCTTCTTTACATTTTATATTTAAAATAGCAAAAAAAAAAATTCTTAGTTTGAAGGCTAGATTTAGCCTGAGGGCCCATAGTTTGGCAAACCCTGTTATAAAAAAGATGAAGGCTAAAAGTTTCAACTGTTTTTATTGCTTTTTAACTTTCAATATGAATGAAAGTGCAGTTCCTGCCTAATAGACATGCTCAGCAAACACATCAGGAAATATATAGTATAAACATTCACCCGCAAGATATGGTCTGTGAATCCTCTTATAGCTTTAAGTCCCAAAACATACCCCAGTGCTACCTGAAATGACCCATCTATTTTTGCCTGAGTTCCTCTAAACTTCGCTTTTTTGCACTAAATGGATTCATTTTTTTAAGAAAGCGGTAGTACATTAAGTCAGTAAAACTTTGATGATAATTCATTTTCCCAAATAGCCTTTTCTCACATAAGAAGATTGAAAGAATGTGTGAAAAATAAAGAACACCAGTGTGCTGGTTTGAAGCTGTTGTGTACCCCAGAAAAGGCCATGTTCTTTTCATACATTCCTGCGTGTGCTGACCTATCATAGGTGGGCGCTTTTGGTTAGGTTATTTCAATTAAGATGTGACCCACCCCATCCAAGGTGGTACTTAACCCTTTTACTGGAGTCCTTTATGAGAGGATAAAAGACAGAAAAGGCCCAGAGAGCTTATAGAGAGAAAAGCCCTGAAGATTCTAAGAGAGGACCCAGAGAAGCTCAGAGAGAAGGCCACTGGAACCAGAAGCTGAAAGCAATGAAACCCACAAGCAAAGGACCAGCAGACACCAGTCACGTGCTTTCCCATGTGACAGAGGTGGCCCAGAGACACTTCTCTTCAGAAAATGTATCATCCTGTTGATGCCTTAATTGGGACATTTTCATGGCCTTAGAACTGTAAATTTGTAAGCTAATAAATCTCCCTGGTAAAAGTCAATCCATTTTTGGTATATTGCATCACGGCAGCTTTAGCAAACCAAAACACCAAAAGAAAGATGAGTATGAAAAAAAAAGAGGTCTTCAAAATAAACTTCCAGATGAAGAAAACAAAAAGGGTTAGAGGTAGGACAGTGTTATTCTGATGCATCTGCATTTTCCACCTGCTTTCCCTGTCAGAAACAGAACATATAGAGATTATGTGTACAGTCTGGCTCTCACTAGCAGTATTTCCTTGAGCAAGTCACTTAACCTCACTGAGTGCCAGTTTACTTATTTGAAAAGTGGAAATAACAATAAGATGTAACTCAGTGTGTTCTTGTGAGGATTAAATGAGATAAATATATGTAATACACTTAGAATATGATTGGCACATAGGAGATTCCCAAAAAGTGGTAGCAGTTATTATTTTAACAGTTTTCAAATTTTAGCACAAAAAGCAAATGGAAAATTTGTTGCAAACTCACATTCCTATGGCTAAAGATTTTGTCTCAGGTCTGAGGTTGGGTTCAGGAATCTGTATTTTGACAAAAATGTCACATGATTCTGAGGTCAGTGATGCAAGACCACACTTTAAAAAAATGCCCAACAACACAATGCAATAGTGTTAGAATTTGGATTAGTGTTCACACTAGAGGATGTGGGAGAGGGTTATGATTAATTAGGAGAGGGTACAAGGAGACTTCTGGGGTGCAGGTGATGGCCTATATCTTGGCCTAGATGTTGGTTACATGAGTATGTGCACTTTGTAATAATTTATCAGAATACACATGTATAATGTATATACCTTTCTGTATGTAAATTTATCTTCAATAAAAATTAAATGTTGGGCAGGCCACAGTGGCTCAGCAGGCAGGAATGCTTGCCTGCAATGCCAGAGGACCCAGGTTCGATTCCCAGTGTCTGCCCATGTAAAAAAAAAATTAAATGTTAAAAATAAAAAACAAAACAACAAAAACAGTGCTCTATATCAGTGGCACTCTTCCCTAACTGAACATTAGACACATATAGGGAACATTTAACAGCACCAGTGCCCAGACTCCAACCCTCAGAAATTCTGATTCCATTGATCTGGGGTGGGGTCCAGACATCAGTATATTCTTAAATCTCTTCTGTGGTTTCATCTTGTCAAACCAGAGCCGAGAGCTAATGCCCTATACCAGTGTTCTCAAACCTTACCAGGAATCGGAATCACCTGGAGGGCTTGTTAAAACACCAATGGCAGGGTGGTACAACGGTGGTTCAATGGGAGAGTTCTCGCCTGCAAGGCTGAAGACCTGGGTTTGATTCCCGGTGCCTGCCCATGCCATAAAAAAAAAACACCAATGGCTGTCCCTACCACCATCACAGTTTCTGGTTCACTGAGTCTGAGGTGGAGCCCAGGAATTTGAATTCTAACAAGTTGGTCTACAGATCACAATTTGAGAACCACAATCTTAACACCGATGTTCTTATAAGGTTAAACCTGTGGCACTTAATCCCTCTCTTCCTCACTCTTCTAATATTCTTCTGTCAAGACAGAGTTAATGTTCCTTCAGTATTTTTAAATTTATTACCCAGGAATAACTGGACCCTGTCTGTGGTTATGGAATCCAGATTGTTATGACATCATAATTTTGGACAAATTAACAAACATTTATATTTAAATATCCATCCATTTATTCAACAAGCATTACGTGAGCCCCTGCAATATGCTAGACACAGAGTCCTGCAGACCCTGCTTTCAATGAGTCCTCAATTGAGAGCATCCTGAATCTCATACATGAAGGAGCTATATTGGCAAATCAGTTGATTGTTAATTGAAGTACACTTTCAAGATTAATTCTTGGAATGGTTATCCCTTTCTGTAGGTGGACATAAGATGGAATACTGGAAGAATCTGAGGTCCTGGGAAATGTAACATAGGACTCTCAAAAGAAGGGTACACACACTTCAATACAGATTTAAGGGATTTTTCTTGTAAACGCTTAAGCATTTCCAACACATTTGTCCTGGAGGCACTCACTAGAACTTTATCTTTTACAAGAGAGAGCAATTCCATTGTGAAAAACCTAATGACAATTTTAAAGATGACTTTGCGGAATCTTCAATAGCTTCTCAAGTATATAACCCTTGAATCATCCCTCAAAACTGATTTCCTCCTAAGGATTTTACTCTGCACATTTTCATTCTCCTGTGCCTTTTTTGGGTTCACTTTACTTGAATTCTATTGGGAAGAAATGCCTCGATATTGGATTGTACAGCCCACGTAAAACATCTTGGCTACTGCATTTGTCAGCTCTCAAGACTTGTAGAATAATTGAAGTCCATTTGTAAAGCTGTACATGGCTCACAACAGGAATATAAACTGACAACTTCAACAAGAATAAAAGAAGGAAAATTCTTACGAAATTATATTCACTGTGAAATTTTTCCATATATCTTTAGAATTTTCTACAAAGCACAAAACTATGTTTTAGTGTCAATTAATACTATAGCAATAAACAACATCACCTAATGTCCTTGATGGCTACAATCTAACTGTTCATTTTAAAGAAATATCTATTCTACCTTATACCTTTCATTCCACTATCTCTTTCAACAGAATTAATGCTACATGAAACCCTATCTGATCTATACTCAATTTTATGAAATAATTGATATTTCAGACAGAATTAAATCCAGCAATATGTTAAAAAAAAAAAGAGAGAGAAAGAAAGAAAGAAAAAGAAAGATATACACTATAATCTAATGGGAAAACTTCCCAAACTTAGCAAAAGATGTGAACACACACATCCCAGAGGCTCAGACAACACCAAAGATGATAAGCATCAAGAAAAACACACCCCATAATATATAGATTACATTATCAAATGTAAAAGACAAGAAGAGAGTTTGAAAAAACTACAAGAGAAAAGCAACATGTTACATACAAGGGATCCCAATTAGATTGAGTGCTGATTACTCATCAGAAACCATGGAGGAAGAAGGCAGTGTGTTGAAATACTTAAAGTGCTGAAGGAAAACAACTTACAGCCAAGTATTTTATATCTGGCAAGACACTTTCGAAAAAGAGGGAAAAAGTAAGACAGTCTCAGATAAACAAAAGCTGAGGATGTTCATCCCAAAAGCACAACTTAGGAGAGTCTTTCAGACTGAAAGAAAAGGATACTAGATAAATATTCAAAGCAGCATAAGAAATGTAGACCTGCAATAAAGGTAACAATTGGGGTATTTATAATGCCAGTATTATTTTACTATATTGGGTGGTATGTAACTCCACTAAATTACTTCCTACTGGTGCTAAAATGAAAAAAATAATATTGAATCTAGGTTTTTGGACATTCAATAAACAAAGATAAAGGTTGAAACAAGTACCAAAAAATGGTGAGGAACAGAAGGATATAGGAAAAGTAAATGTGCGTACGATTGAAGTTAAGTTTATATCAAACCAATATAATTGCTATAAATTTAGGATGTGTATTAGTTAGATTCAGTTGTCAACTTGTCCAGGTGAGCATGCCTAGTCTTGTTGCTGCGGACATAAGCCAATGGTACCTGAACCTCATTTGTTGCTAATTACATCTGCAGTGGCTAGGAGGTGTGTCTGCTGCAATGAGTGACGTTTGACTTAATTGGCTGGTGCTTAAATGAGAGAATGCAACGTAGCACAGCCTAAGCAGCTCGGCATTCCGCATCTCAGCACTTGCAGCTCAGACCAGGCCTTTGGAGATGCAGAAAGAAGTCACCCCGGGGAAAGATGTTGGAACCCAGGGGCCTGGAGAGAAGACCAGCAGAGACTATCCTGTGCCTTCTACGTAAGAAAGAACCTCAGTGGAAAGTTAGCTGCCTTTTCTCTGAAGAACCAACAAAATAAATCCCCTGTTATTAAAAGCCAATCCATCTCTGGTGTGTTGCATTCTGGCAGCTAGCAAACTAGAACAGGATGCTAAATTTTAACCCAATGGTAAGCACCAAGAAAATGATGAAAAATATATCCAGATAGAAATGAGAAGACACTCAATATGGTACAAAACAAAACATCAAGTAAATATAAAAATAGGCATTAACAGAAGTGAAAACCAGAAAAAATATAAGACTTACAAGAATAAATAGCAAAATGGCAGAAGAAAGTCCTACATTATCACTAAGGACTTGAAATGTAAGTGGATTAAATTCTTCATTAAGCAGCAGAGATAGGAAAAATGGATAAAATAGCACAACCCAGTTCAGTAGTAGATTGTTCACCTGCCATATGGGAGACCTGGGTTCAATTCCTGGCCCATGCACCAAAAAAAAAAAAAAACATGACTCAACTATATGCCTTCTGCAAGAGAATCATCTTAAAGCCAATGATACAAGTAGGTTGGGAGTGAAAGGATGGAAAAAATATACACCATGCAAGTAGGAACCAAAAGAAAGCTGGGGTGGCTATATTAATTGGATAAATTCTAGGTTAGAAAACAGTTTCAAGAGACAAAGATGGTCATTAATACTGATAAAGGAGATAATTTAACAAGAAGATGTAATAATTATAAATACATATGCACCAAACAGAAAATATATGAAGCAAATACTGACAGACTGGAAAGGAGAAATTGACAGTTACACATTAATAGTAGAAGACTTTAATACACCACTCAATTGGTGCAGAAAAGGCATTTGACAAAGTACAGCACCTTTCTTGTAAAAATACTAAAACACTAGGAATAGAAGGAAACTGTCAACATGATAAAGAGCATATATGTAAAGCCCACAGCTAACATCCCAGTGTTGGTAAAAGAACTGAAGCTTTCCTATCACCACTGTTATTCAATATTATACTGGAAATTCTTACCAGAGCAATTAGGACAAGAAAATGAAATTAAATGCATCCAAATTGGAAAAGAAGAAGTAAAACTTTTCCTAATTGCAGATAGTATGATCCTAGATCTAATAAATGAATTCAGCAAAGAAAGGCGTACAAGATCAACATGCAAACCCAGTAGTGTTTCTACACATAAGCAATGAACAATCAGAAGAAATCAAGAAAAACTTATATTCACAATAATAGCTAAAAGAATCAAATATCTAGGAATAAATCTAACCAAGTATACAAAGGACTTTGTCATGGTCAGTTTCATGTGTCAACTTGGCCAGGTGGTGGTGCCCAGTTGATTGGTTGGCCAAGCATAGTTCTCTCTGTTGCTATGAGGACATTTCATGGACTTAAATCATGACCATGTTGGCAGCATCCACAGCTGTTAGCATTTGCAGTCAGCTAAGGGGAGTGTCTTCTGCAATGAGTGATGCTTAATCTAATCACTGGAAGGCTTTTAAGAAGGCTCAGAAGAGACAACCACTCTTCCTGCTTTAGCCAGCCTCGCCTAAAAGTTCGTTGAGGAACTTCATCAGTGCTGCCAGCTTGTGGCCTGCCCTACAGACCTTGGGCTCTACATCCCCATGGTTACATGAGACATTTTTATAAATTTTATGTTTATAGATATCTCCTACTGATTCTGTTTCTCTAGAGAACCCTCGCTAATACAACTTGGTACCAGGAGTGGTTCTTAAGAAACATAATCTTAAAAACGGGTTTTAATGATTGGTTTCCTACTCTGACTGGACTCACAGGCACTAAAGACTGTTTCCCAAAATCAGAATGACACTGCAAATCCATGCGGTGAGCTGGCAAAACAGTACTCCAAATATCACCATTGGATTCTGCTAATGCTTCACTTATATGAAGCCAGCCTCTGAGGGGATAATGTTTTTGACACCTTTAAGGAGTTTTGTGGAATTAGGAGATATAGAGATGTTGGCTGGTTGTTAGATACACTGTATACATGATGAGAGAAAGGGATGAGCTTAAGGCTTCAAATGAGAAGCTTACGCATGGTATGACAGAAAAGGCATTAACAGTTTGTTTGTATGATTGGCTGAAACATGGGCCAAAAGGGGGCCGATGTTACCTGAGGTTGAAATGCCAGAACTGCCATGGTATAATGTAGATGAGGGGATCCAATGGCTTAAAGAGATTGGAATGTTAGAGTGGATTTATCATGGAAAGCCTGCTCATACACCCCAGGAATGTCTGAAGGATGCACCTTTTATCAGAACTGTGAGAAACAAATTTGTGAGACTAGCTCCACATCCCTGAATAGCTCTGTAGGTGCCCTTCTCTGTAGGTCAGATATTACTGTGGGACCTGCTATCACTGAGCTGGAATTCATAAACACAATGGCAATGATCAGATCCCAAGTAGGCAGAAGCCAGGTGGCAACACATAATCACAAAAGACAAGGTGGACATGGCTATCATAATGGACAGCAGACTTAAAGCAGGAGTCAAAATAATCTGACTCGCAGAGACTTGTATGTTGGCTAGTAGATCATGGGGCACTAGGAATACAATAGATGGACAGTCTACTAAATTCTTGTTTGAGCTGTATAAGCAAAAGAGTTCTAGATCAAGTGAACAAAAGTTTAACTTGAATTACAAAAACACAGAGTCACGGCCCCTTAATCAATTTCCAGACCTGAAACAGTTTATAGACCCAGACCCCTTGAATGAGGGAGAGGCCAAGTCCCTTTGGGGGAGGACCCTGTTATACTGGCACAAATTTAAACTGTTAATCTTCCTCCAAGCCTTCCCTAAGGAGACCTACAGTGTTTTACAAGGTAACTGTGTATTGGGGAAAAGGATCAGATATTTTGGGGACTTTTAGACACTGGTTCAGAAGTGACATTAATTCCAGGGAACCCAAAACATGCTCTGACCCACTAGTCAGAGTGGGGGCTTATGGAGGTCAGGTGATCAATGGAGTTTTAGCTCAGGTCCATCTCACAGTAGGTCCAGTGGGCCCCCAGACCCATTCTATAGTTACATCCCTAGTTCCAGAATGCATAATTGGAATAGACATAATGAGCTACTGGCAGGATCCCCATATTGGCTCTCTGACTCATGGACTGAAGACTATTATGGTAGGAAAGGCTAAGTGGAAGCCACTAGAACTGCTCCTACCTAGCAAAATAGTTCATCAGAAGCAATATTGGATTTCTGGAGATATTGCAGAGATTAATGCCGTTCTTAAGGACTTGAAAGATGCAGCGGTGGTGTGCCGGTCTGACTCTGTGGTGGACCTCAGAAAAGCCATGCCCTTTGATCCTCTTTCAATATTGCTGGGTGGGAGCATTTTGATTGTTTCCATGAAAATGTGAACCACCCAATTGTGGGTGGTAACCTTTGATTAGATGATTTCCATGGAGGTGTGTCTCTACCCACTGAAGGTGGAGTTGCTTGCTGGAGTCCTTTAAAAGAGGAAACATTTTGGAGAGAGTCCCTTTTTGGTAGAGCCACATGAAAGCCAACAGACACCGCCATGTTCACCATGTACCCTTCCAGCTGAGAGAGAAATGTTGAATGTCATCAGTCTTTTTTTTTTTAATTTTTTATTAATTAAAAAAAATTACAAGAAAGAAACACAAACATTCCCAACACATACACTCAGCAATTCACAATATCATCACATAGTTGCATATTCATCATCATGATCATTTCCCAGAACATTTGCATCAATTCAGAGAAAGAAATAAAAAGACAACAGAAAAATAAAACAAAAACAGAAAAAAAAATTTTACATACCATGCACCTTACCCCTCCCTTTCATTGATCATTAGCATTTCAAACTAAATTTATTTTAACATTTGTTCCCCCTATTATTTATTTTTCTTCCATATGTTCTACTCATCTGTCGACAAGGTAGATAAAAGGAGCATCAGACACAAGGTTTTCACAATCACACAGTCACATTGTGAAAGCTATATCATTATACAATCATCATCAAGAAACATGGCTACTGGAACACAGCTCTACATTTTCAGGCAGTTCCCTCCAACCTCTCCATTACATCTTGGATAACAAGGTGATATCTACTTAATGCATAAGAATAACCTCCAGGATAACCTCTCGACTC
>PVIY010044038.1:0-19963 GCA_004026745.1 Myrmecophaga tridactyla
TGAGGGGCGCCGGGGCAGGCCTGGGGGTCCTGGTGCAGGGCCCAGAAGGAGGGCGGGGGCTCTAGAGCTGGGGGGTGGGGGGCGGCAGCTCAGGCTGCACCTCCCCAGGCCCGGTTGGCCACGTGGCTGCGGTGCTGGCCTCGCTGCTCGTCGTGCTGGCGCTGCTCCTGGCCGCGCTGCTCTACGTGAAGTGCCGCCTCAACGTGCTGCTCTGGTACCAGGACGCCCACGGCGAGGTGGAGGTGAACGGTGCGTGCGACCCGCGGGGCCGTCCTGAGCTACGGAGGGGGCTGGGGGACGAGGTGGCGGCCTGTACAGCGCGACGGTGTGCCGCTCAGCAGAGGGGCTTAGGGCTGTGCGAGGCCGGTGCCCGGCCGCCCGAGGGCCTCGGGGGTGCGCGCTGACCGCGCCCCGCCGCCCCGCCCGCAGACGGGAAGCTCTACGACGCCTACATCTCCTACAGCGGCTGCCCCGAGGACCGGAAGTTCGTGAACTTCATCCTGAAGCCGCAGCTGGAGCGGTGTCGGGGCTACAAGCTCCTCCTGGAAGACCGCGACCTGCTGCCGCGTGCGGGTACCGCCCCCGGCCCTGCAGCCCCGCCCCGCCCGCCCTGCCCCGCCCCGCGAGACCTAGCTCTCCGCCCCCGCCTGGCCCGCCCTGCCCGCGAAGCCCCGCCCCTCCGGCCCCGCCCCCTGAGACGGCGCGTCCCGCAGAGCCGTCGGCGGACCTCGTGGTGAACCTGAGCCGCTGCAGGCGCCTTGTCGTGGTGCTCTCCGATGCCTTCCTGGGCCGGGCCTGGTGCAGCCACAGCTTCCGGTGGGTCTCACGCGGGGCGGGGGCGGGAATCCCCAGCCGCGGCCACCCTGACGGTCCCCCCTTCCTGCGCAGGGAAGGCCTCTGCCGCCTGCTCGAACTCACACGCAGACCCATCTTTATCACCTTCGAGGGCCAGCGGCGCGAACCCGCGCACCCCGCGCTCCGCCTGCTGCGCCAGCACCGCCACCTGGTGACCTTGCTGCTCTGGAAGCCCGGCTCGGTGGTGAGGGCGGGGGCGGAGGGGCGGGCGTGGGCGTGCGCTGGGCGGCTCTGGGACCGGGTGGTGGAGAAGGGCAGCGGAGTCAGGGAGACGGTGGGGGGTGGATTTCTCTGCGTGGGGGAGGTTATGGACCACGGGCGCTGTGGTGGGCCCGGGGCCATGAAGGGGAGGAGAGGGGCCGTGTGGGGCTGTGTGTCCGTGGCGCTCACGGTGGCGGCGGCTCACCGCCCCCCCACTCCCGCCCTCATGGCCCACCCGGTCCGCAGACACCGTCCTCCGATTTTTGGAAGGAGCTGCAGCTGGCCTTGCCACGGAAAGTTCGGTACAGGGCACTGGGGGGAGATCCTCAGACCCAGCTGCAGGGTGACAAGGACCCCATGCTGACTATCCGAGGCCGAGTCTCTGAGGGGGGGACCCTGGAACCAGGCCCGGACCCGGACCCCGAGGGAGACCTGGGTAAGTCCACGCCAGCCCCCAGCCTGGGGGGATGGGGCAGGGCAGAGGAGCCCAGAGGGGGAGCCCCCCGTAGTGGGGAGGGGCCTGGCTCAGATACCCTCCCTCTCCCCATGGGAACCTCTCGACTTCAAAGGTCACCACAGGCCAGAGAGGCAGCAGGCAGTGACCCCTGGGCAGGGGGTCCTGGTGGAAGGCGGACTGTGGGCCGCCCAGCCCGAGGCCATGGCACTGTCCCCCCCACCCAGGGGTGCGAGGGCCAGTCCTGGCAGAAACATCAGCTCCAGAGCCCACAAGCGGGGCGGTGCTGCGAGAGGGCCGCGGCAGTGAGCTGGACGTCTCGGACCTGGGCTCCCGCAACTACGGCGCCCGAACGGACTTCTACTGCCTGGTTTCTGAGGAGGACGTGTAGCCCGCCCCCCGTGGCAGGTCGCCAGGGACTGTTGGGCTTGGGGTCTGCGGGGTTCCCTCTCCCCTCAGCAGGACCACAACCCCTGCCCCGCCTGTGCCTGGGACCCCCAAGGGGAGAGCCCCTCCTTGTGCCAGGAAAATAAAGTTCTTTTGCACTTTTCCTGGGTGTCTCCTCTTCCGGGGCCGGTGGGTGGTGCCTGTGTTGGGGACACAGCTTCCCCCCCAGCCCCTGCGTCCACCCCAGGCCCCTTCCCCTTTCCCACTGCCGACCCTGGTCGTTCCCCTGCACCTGGAGGGGCTCCCTGCCCGGTCCACCTTGTGGCCTAACTGTCCCCAGGCCTGTCCCAAGGGCGAGCCTTTTAGCCACTGCAAGGCCTGCCTCTGCTGCGTTTTACGGGAGAAGCCTTGGCTGTGACAGCATGGCTGGTGGCCTCTGTACCACATGACCCAGAGGGGACGAAGGTGGGGAGCGGTGCGGTCTCCGGCGGTGGTGACGTGCGGCCGGGGCTGCGGGAGCACTTGCTGACCACCCACAAGGTCTGCCGCTGGGGTGTGGCCACGCGCTAGGCAGCACGGATGCTGCTGTGTCCCCACACCCTCTCCCCTTGACCTCTTGCCCTCTATTGCCAGCTCTCCCTCCCCTCCCCTTCCCTGCCTCTCCGTGGGTCATCTCTGCTCTCTGCCCCAGGGCTTCTGACTCGGGAGGCCGGTGTGTGTGCAGGGGTGGGTGGACACTGCTGAACCCCGCATCGGACGCTTCTAGGTCAGCTGTCCACGCACGGAGGCTGTGGCTGCTGTCACGGCACCTTTATTGCCCTGTGCTGGCCGCCTCGGGAGCTATCGGCCGCGGCCAGCCTCCCCTCCCTTTGCCAAGTGCGACCCAGTCACACTCCCAAGCACCAGAGCACCCCCAAGCACCCCACCCCCGCAGAAGTCAAGTCCCAAAGCCCCCAGACACCAGCCTTGTCACCCCTCCCCCCGCCCCCGGTGGCCCAGGCCCCTTGCAGGGTCAAGCAGGGGATTCCCATGCAGGGGCCGCCAGCCGTCGACTTCTCGTCCAGCTGGCCGGCAGTGAGCAGTACTGAGCCGCCCTCGTGGCCGGGCGGCGCCTCCTCCTCCAGGAAGGCCTCACTACAGACCGAGGAAGTCCTCCTTCCGATAGCCCTTCTGCAGCGAGACAGGGCCTCGGGGTGAGCGCAAGGCACCCGCCCCCGGAGTCCCGCCCCCGAGGCCCCTCCCCTCCCCGGTGCCCCGCCCCCGCGGCCCCGCCCACTAACGCACCGCGCGGAAGTCGCGGTGGAGCTTGTTGTACTGCCACAGGTTGGCCAGGAGGCTGGAGGCCGCGCGGGAGGACTTCTCGCTGTCAGGGCTGGGGTGGGGAGCGGGGTCAGGGCTGCAGGCACAGCCAGAGCAAGGGTGGGCTGGGGGAGCCCCGGCTTCTGGGGTGCTGTGGTGCGGGGAGGGCCGGGCTGCCGCAGCGTGGGGTCGCCCTCAGGTGGGCTCAGCCCTGGGTGGGCTCAGCCCTGGGGTCCGGCCAGGCCCTCACCTGTCTCGCCTCTTCTTGATGAAGATGAGCTTGCGGAGCCCGTCAAAGTAGAGCAGGTCGCGGGCGGCCACGGGACTGGCCACCACCAAGTTGTTGAGGACGGCGATGATGTTGACCAGCACGTCGGCCGGAGGTGCCTTCTCGCCCACACTCCCGGGGAGCTTCTCGATCAGGTGACTCACCACCTTCGTGGCTGCCAGGACCGGTGGGGCTCAGCCTCCAGCCCCTCTGTGGTGCCTCGGGGCCTTCAGTCCCTGCCTCCCTACCCGGCCTGGCGTGCCGGGCTACTCTGCCTGGGCTCCAGCATGCCCCAAGCCCCCCAGTGGAGAGATGGACCCGGGGGAGGGCAGAACCCAGGTTGCTGGGGGGGGCCTGACTCACACATCTCGTCCTTGTTCCGGGCATTGCGGGACAAGTTGCGGATGAGGCCGGTCAGCGAGCGCAGCTGGAGGGGGTCTGCGGTGCGCACGCGGTCCAGCAGGGGGTTGAGGATCCGCTCCTGCTCCAGGGCCAGGCGGCTCAGCACGCCTGCCCACTGCGCGGGAAGGGGCAGGTGAGGGCGCCGGCCGCCGCCGCGGGGCTCCACCTTCTGCCTCGGCACCTGCTGTGTGGCCTCGTCCAGGGCGGCTCGCATACCGCCCCCTCGGCTCAAGTCCCGCCCCCCCCCCCCCCCCCAGGACAAGATGCCCCCCGCCATCTAAGATGCTGGCCTCCTGTCCCTCGCTGGTCTTGGAGAAGCCGAGCCCTCACCTACGTCCCCCCTCCGCCCCGCTTCCATGGCCCCCCATCCCCGCCCCTCCCTCTGTCCCTCCCTCAGTTGCTGACACTTGCTCCGGCGCTCCCCGCCTCTTCCACACCATGCCCCGGCCCCGGCCCCTGTCCCGCAGCTCTGACCCTGCGGTCGCCCGCCGTGATGTTCTGCAGTGCCCCGGCCGCCGCCTCCGTCGTGTTCCTGTTGAGTTCGCAGCGCTGCAGCAGCCGGTTGTACAGACCGACGATCTGGGGGCTCCACAGCCACTCCAGGCCTTTGGGGTCCTTGGACACCTCCGCAAAGGTCAGCGCGTCGGCCGTGAGTGGCAGCTGGGCAGGGGCAGCGGGGCGGGCTGGTCAGGCCAGGGCCACGCCAGGGGCAGCAGCCCCGCCCCACCTGGCCCCACCCCCATCCATGACCCCGGCCCCACCCCCACCCCCACCCCGCCTACCTCGCGCAGCCGCCGGCTCTGTGGCGTGAAGCAGCCCACCACCTCGCCCGGCGGCGCCCCCGCCAGGTCCCTGCGGCCCCGGCCCTCGAGCCGCTGCAGCGCGGACGGTGGCATCTCGTCGTACAGGCGGTAGGACAGGTTCCTGAGCACGCACACGGCGTTCTCCACACTCTGCGGGAGGGCGGGCGTCAGCGCAGCCCTCGCTGGCCCTCACCCGCAGCACCGCCGGCAGCTCACCTTGTCCTCGCACTTGCCCACGTCCAGAGCGTGGTTGATGTAGGTGACCAGGGCGTCCACCAGGCCGTGGCACTCCCGCATCTTCTGGCGGGTGGCCTGGGAGGCTGAGCTGAGGTTCCTGTGGGTGGAAGCTCATCAGAGATCCCCAGGGCCCTCAGGGCCCCTGGCAGACCTGCCCCCAGGACCCCTGTTCCCAAGCCCCCCGACAGCCTGGACTGCATCCCTGAGTGCCGACCCCCACCCCACCCCACCCGAGCTGGCGCTCTCTACTTGCTGCTCCTGGCTTGCTGAGAAACCCAGCTGTGTGGTCCCTCCTGGCCCCAGGGCCTGTGCCCATCCCTGCCAGCCTCAGTCCCCAGCCCTGCTCCAGCCGCTGGCCCCTGCGCCCCCCCCCACCTGAGGAAGCCTGTGGCGTTGTAGAAGATCTCCGCCTCTGAGGCGTTCTGCTGGGTGAGGGGCGGCCCCCCTGCCCCCGACAGGGGGCTCAGCACCAGGTCAGTCAGCTGCTCCAGCGTGTCTCGGGCCAGGCGGTCCTTGAGGTGGTCACTGGACGACAAGTTCCACAGGATGCCTGCGGCGGGCGGGGGGTCAGGGCCACCCCTGGGGCCTCTCTGCACCCCTCGCAGGTGGGTGTGGCTTTCGCAACCCGCCCCGGGGTCGAAGGTGCGCGGTGTGTCCTGCGGGGCCTCGAATGTGACGGCAGCACTTGGGGCTGGGGGCTTGGGGCCCCCCCTCACGACATGGCAAAGGGACAAGCCCGAGGCGGGGCGGCGTGGGGGGCGCACCGGTGACGTTCTTGCGCAGCTCATCGTCCTGCTCGCGCAGGGTCCGCAGCAGCTCGAAGATGCCGTTCTCCTCTACCAGGGCCAGCTTGTTGTCCGCATTGTCGTAGATGAGGTTGCGCATGGCTCCCGTGGCGTGGCGCTGCACCTCCTGGTTCGCGTGGTTGAAGAGCTTCACCAGCCTTGGCACGGCCTGGAGGCTGCGGGCCTGCCGGGCATGGGTGCGCAGACCTTGCAGGTGCATGCAGGCCTGTGCACACGCGCAGGTGCATGCACGCGTGTGCAGGTATGTGCTCACGTGTGCAAGTATATGCAGGCGTGTGCCCTTGCATGGTGCGTGTGGGTCGTGCAGGTGTGGGCAGGTGTTTACAGGCATGTGCAAACCGCTCACTCCCACATTTCTCCTCTCAGGGGGCGCTGCAGGACGGAGTCTCCCCAGTGAGCTTGAGGATCAGCAGGGTATGGTCGGGTCAGTGGTCAGCAGAGGGTGGGGAGTCAGTGAACGCGGTCAGCGGTGGGAGGCAGTGGGCAGGGAGGGCTCAGCGGCTTTGAGGGGGCGGCTACCTGCTTCTTGGCGGTGGGGTCACTGTAGCACTTGTGCTGGATGTAGGCAGCGCCCAGCACCTGCAGGTTGGGGTCTGAGGCCATCAGGTACTTGACCGCCGAGGGCAGGTCCATGTCGTCGAAGCTGCAGGGCCAGAGGTTGGGGTCAGATGGGCTGGCAGCCCCAAGTAGCAGGCGCCCTGCCCAGGCCGGCCTGGCTCACCCGCTGCTCAGTCTCTGCAGGGTGTGGTGGCCGCTGTAGCTGTCCAGCCCGCGCACGTCCGGCAGGTGCCCGGGATCTGCCAGGCTGAGGCTGCGCACTGAAGGGGCTCGGGCCACGGGCTCCAGGACGGCCCCCGGCATGGCCCCCAGCGCCCCCCGGCTGCGGTGGCTGCTCTGGAAACGCTGCAGCGTCCGCATGGCAGGGGCGCGGATGGTCCGGCTTGGGGGGGCCTCGGTGGCATCTGGCCAGTCCAGAGCGGAGCTGGCTGGGCGCTCATAGGCGAAGGCCCTGTAGGCGGCGGTGGTGGCGGGTGCCAGCTGCTCAGACAGCACGCTGCAGCGGTCATCCAGGCCGGCTGGGCCCAGCCGCAGGGAGCGCAGGGACAGCGTGTCGTAGTCCGCCCGGCTGCCCAGCCCGCCGCGCTCGTGGAAGGACACTGGCCGGGGGGGCATGGGGGCGGCAGCCGGGGCTCCCCCGTATGCCCCGAAGGCACTGCCCCCGTGCTGGGCGGCGCTCAGCCTCCGAGTGGTGCTCAGGTCCACTGCTGAGCGTGAGGACCAGGAGGCCGGGCTGTAGGTGGGCTTGGCGAGCGGCCGGAAGGCCTGGAAGGAGGGGGCTGTGAAGGTGGGGCCAGCCAGGAGAGCCGGTCCCTCTCCCTGATGCCCCAGTCCCACCCCAGGGTCCCCCGAGGCCTGCAGAGCCCAGAAGCCCCCACACCCAGGGCCGGAGCAGGGGCGCCACTCACCGAGGCTGTGTCTGCGCTCAGGCCCTGGGAGCGGGAGCTGAAGCCAGTCTGCAACGTGTGGAACTGCGTCCGGGCTGCGCCTGGGGACAGGGATGCTGGTAGCCCGGCTAGACTGGACGGCCCAGCAGGGGCTGCCCAACCTGTGCCCGCCGGGCCTCGGCCGCCCTCCTTGGGCCCCCGGCCCCAGGAAGGTGTCAGGGCCCCTTCACCAGCTCTCCAGCCCCTGCCGGCCCAGCACACACGGACCTCCTGTCTCTGAGCTCCTCCCGCACCAGACCCCACCGGGCCGGGCTGCTGGGACTGCAAGGACCACTTGGGAGTGGCTGCGCTCACCAAGGGCCCGGCGTCTACCTGGGCAGCTGTCTTGACAGGCAGACTCTTCTCCTACCTGGCAGAGCCCCAGGCAGGGACCACACCCATCCCCAACTGGACAAACACCGACTCAGGGATGAGTGGATGGATGGGCAGGTGGGTGGGTGGAGGACGAGTGGGTGGAGAGACAGGTGGACAGAGGAATGGTAGGTAGGACAGGTAGGTGATAGACTGAGGTAAGGAGGGTCAGCTAGGAGGATGGTGAGTGGGCAGACCTGGTGGATGGACCAGTGAACAGGTGAGTTGATGGTCAGACAGATAGGATAGAGAGATGCCAGGATTGGTGAAGGGACAATGGTGGATGGCAGAATGGACAGACAGGCAGACAGGTATTTGGTTGGCTGGACAGACAGGTGGGTGGGTCACGGAGGGATGGACAGGTCCTAGAAGCAGTTAGGTAAGAGCTGAAACAAGACCCAGAGCCGTGGAAATGGCCTGGGGTAGAGCGGGGGACCCCAGGGACAGGGTTTGTGGGTGGGTGGGGGTGTCAGGGAGGGGTGGGGAGACTTGGGTAAAGGAGCCCTCCCTCTGCTTCTGCCAGAGCCCCACCCCAGCGTGCTCCCCAGACCCACCTTGGTTAATGAGGCTTCTAAGCAGGGGCTATTAACCCTTTGACGCCAGCGAGGCTCAGCCTGGGGGGGCACACCCCCTATTTGGGGGCCCTTACCCCTAACTCCAAATTATGATCCTCCTCCCCTAATTGGCAGGGCAGTCAGTGGTAATTAACCCCTCCCTGCCCTGCCTCCACCCATGACCCCTGGGCACTCAGCCTGGCTGCCAGCAAGGCTGTGGCCAGCGACAGGGCGGACACGGGGTCCAGGCCCTCCTGGTTTCTCTCCTGACCAAGCCAAGGTCCCAGGGCTGGACCAGGCCCTGACCCTGGGCGGTACGGCCTGCTGCCTGACTGTCATTCCTGTGGCTGCAGGGGGGAAATGACCCTTTCTGAGTGCATGCCGTGAGCGCCCTGCCTCGGTGGGTCCCTTCGGCCCCCACCCCCACCCGACCTGTGAGGCCAGCATTCCCACACTGTGGGGGGGGGGGGGCCTGGTTGACACTCAGGGCTCCCCTACCCGGGAGAAGGTTGGGGTCCCTGCAGCCCCACAGGGAGCCCCTGGTCCACACAGTGTGGCCGGCCCCCAGGTCTCCCGGTCCCCAGCCCCGCATCTCCCTTCTGCTCATTACCCTGGGCCCTGGGGTCCTGGCCTGTGCCCGATGCCTCCGAGGGTGGCCTCTGGCGCGGGCCTGGGCACGCAGGGGTACCGGGCACACTGGCAGCACTCGGCCAGGCTCGGCCCGGAAGTGCGGGGGTCTGTGCCCAGGACCATGGCCCCACCTCGGCTCTTCCCGCGCTGGGCAGGGCGGGCCGGGTGGTGACTCAGTGCCAGGCTCCGTGAGTCAGGGCGCCGGGCCCGCCGCGCGGCCGCCCCACCCCGCATCTGGCCCCTGCCCCGCGCGGGCCTACCTCTGGCGGCCTCAACCCCCGCCTCGGCCTCGCCGTTGTGCCGCGGCTGCTGGCCCAGCTGTAGGAGGCGGGCACGGACCTGCTCCTGGACGCGGGCCGCCCGCAGCCGCTCGGCCTCCGGCCCCTCGGCGCCCCGGCGGTCCAGCTGCAGATCCGAGGGCAGCGCCAGGGAGCACACGCCGGCCTCGGGCTGCAGGGCAGACAGCAGGAAGTTGCCGTCCTGCATGGCGGCGGCCGCGGGCTCCCGAGCTGTCTCACGGCCTCGTCCTGCGCGGCCCTGTCCCCAAGTCCCCTCCCCGCTAGCCGCGCCCAGAGCCAGCCTGGAGACAGACGCCTGCCCGGCCCTGAGCCTGGCTGGGGGCGGGCTCACCTGCACCAGGTGGGAGGGAGGGGCCACCTGCCTGCTGAAGGTGGAGTCAGGGCAGAAGAACAAGGCCAGCCTGGCCTCCGGCCCCCCAGCCCCGCCCAGGCGGAGGCGACAGGGATCGGGGCCCTTTGGGCCAGGCTGGACAGATGCACCCGGGTGTCGGGGGGCAGCAAGCGGCCCCTCCCAGCCCCATTCCAAGGTATAGGTAGGGGCCAGGCAAGCCACCGGGTGTCTGGCCACATGCGATGGCGGCAGAACCCTGCACCTGATGGGGGCTGGGTGCGGGGTCAGCTCCAAGTGGTGGGCGGGTGAGGTCAGGGGGCTGAAGTCCCGTGCAGCCCGTTCCCTGGTGCCCAGCGAGCCCTCCCCAGGCTCGGGCCCCCGCAGGCCGCAGAACTTGCCCAGCCCCACCCCACCTCTGTCGTACCCCCAAAAGGGCTGGGCCCTGGGCGCCTCTCCCGGCCTGCTGCCCCCCGGGCCGTGGGGGCGGAGGCCATGCCCAGCCCATGAGTCAGGATGCCAGGCCAGGCGGGGCTGCCGCGGGGGGCTGACTCAGAGGACCTGACTGTGGGTGCCTGCCAGCATCCCCGGCCCGGTGGGCAGCAGCTGGGGTCTGTGGGGAAGAAGGTGGGCCTTGGGGAGGGGAGCCCGCCTTCCCAGGCCATCGGGGTTGTTCTGGGGTGGGGGTGCTGCTCTGAGCGGCCTTGGGCCCCAAGTGCTCATCCTGGCTCCCGCCCCGTGGCCCCCTCTTTGCTCTGTGCTGAAAGGGAGACCCCCACCTTGGGCCCTGGGCCCTGAAGACATTCACCTCCATTTGCAATCCGCTCGCAGAAGGCTGGGCGGGTGCTGGGGGCGCTGTGGCAGAGCCAGGAAGGCCAGAGGACGTGGGCGAGGCTGGGGTGTGCAGGAGAGGGGAGGGAGGCCAAAGGCACCTACCATGCAGCGGGCTGGCCTCCTGAGGGGCCCTGGTGCCCTGTGTTCCATGAGGCTTGTGGGTTGGTACTAGATGGGTGGCTGCACCGCTGGCGCAGAAACGCCCAGCTCACCCGACCGGTCGCTTCCTTTGGAAATGCGTTTCGAGTGGAAAAATCCCGGGAGACAAGTTTGTGCGGCCCGAGCACGCCCAGCAGAGCAGGGCCTGGCACGGCCTCACCACCCTCCACCGGGTCCACCGCCCCGGGCCCAGGCCAGGCCCCACAGAAGCGGGCTCGAAGGTACGTGCAGGGACGCACGGAGGGCACCCCACAGGACTGGCTGGGGTCCCCGCAGAGCTGGGGGAACCCCTGAGGCCACGGTCCAGGAGCCTGCAGGCCCCCAGGGCCCCTTGTGGCTGTCTCCCTCATGCCCACGGCCTGGGCAGCCCTGCAGCTGGCCGCACCCCCGAGAAGCCTGCGCTACTGACCACTCACCAAGGTCCCTGTGGCTGCTGTGGGGCAGGACCAGGTGAGACCCAGTGCAACCAGCCCTGGGTGCCCCCTCCCCTGATGATGCCGTGGGGGCCCAGGCAGGAGCAGGACATACTCTGGCAGGGACCCTGGGAAGTCGGACCGGGGCTCTGTGGGGCTCGGCTGAATGCCCGCTGAACCCTGGGTCCCAAGGGCCATGAGGGGGTGACTGGAAGTCATCCACAGAGCGGTGGGAGGCTGAGGGCAGTGGAGGGGCAGGAGCGGGAGGGAGGGTATGATGGGCAGGGCTGGAGGGAGGGAGCTTGGGGCACAACCACCCACCCGGCACCCACCCAGTGCTCTCCCAGCCCGCGGATGCGGAGCTTGGCAGCTGCCCTGGGGAAGGTGTGTGCGTGTCAGCCAACCGGCGCCTGCCGGAGCTCCCCTACCCAAACCACAGCCAGTGAAGCCCTCGGGCGTGGGGTGGGGTGGGGGTGTCTGAGAGGTCTATGGGTGGGGGAGACACTTAGCTCACCTACAGGCATCAGGAAAAGCCCCCCAGAGGCCCCTAAAGGTGCCAGCTTTGCCTGGGAAGACCCAAAAGGGAGCAGTGTGGCTAGAGCCCACAGAGCAGTGGGGCTGCGGAGGAGGTGAGAAAGCAGGCCGCGGCAAAGAGCTGTGGGAATCCTTTGGGTGCTTTTCAGCAGAGAAATGACAAGGTCAGATTTATGTTTCAGAAGGACATCAGTGCTCCTACAAGGAGGATAAATTGAAGGGCCTGTTGGCAGCGGGGAACTGGGAGGCCCTGGTGGCGTGCAGGTCTCCTCTACCCATGGGTGCCGTTTCCTGGGGACCACTGATTAGCTGAGTGCTCTGGCACGCCGGGTCACCCCATCCTCCCGGAATCGCAAGTGGGCGGCACGTGATGGCCTCCGGTGTCCTGAGGGGACACAGAGCCAGGAGGCTGGGGGTGTAGAGAGTGCCGCACTGAGCACCTGGGAGACGGTGCTGCTGGGACCTGGTCCCCCAGCTGGGTCCGGCCGCTTCCTCCTTGGGAGCTGAGGGGTTCGCGCCTCCTCTCTTCGTTTCGCGTCTGTCTTGTTCATCAGCGGGTCCCCGGTCCCTGCAAGGCCTCCTGCCCGCCACTGCCCACCGTGGCCTTCCATTTGCATCCATCCTTTGGCTGGATCCTGGATACCCGAGAAGCGGCACTCTCGACAGCTCGCGAATGTGGATTGCCTTGAGTGGCACCCACTGGGGACACGCGGGGACGTGTCCCCGGCCACCGCTGCGCCGCGCCTCGGAGCGTCACAGCTGGCTGCTCAGTGCACTTAGGCGCTTTCCTCTGAAGTCCAATTGGCTGATTATTTGGTATCAATTTCTCAAACTTTAGATTCTGGCCTGTATTTATTTCAGAAAAGTTTTCTTTGGCTGTATTACTTACATGCTTTCTCTTTCATTTAGTCTCTTTTCTTCTCCTCTGTGTGCCACTACCTATTCTGCTTTCACGAACCACTTCTGTCTTCATTCTTTGCCATTTTGCTCTGCCTTTTTCAACTCTGCCTTCTCCGTTCCCATCTGGTTTTCAACAACAGCTATTCTTATTTTCTGAAACTGCTAAAATGGTGCTTATGCCTGTAAAACATTTCATTGTCTCTCCCAGTTCTTTCCCAAGTGCTGCAGATTTTATTTCCTTTGTTTTCTCGTTGATTTTTTTTTTACATGGGCAGGCACCGGGAATCGAACCCGGGTCCTCGGGCACAGCAGGCAAGCGTTCTTACCTGCTGAGCCACCGTGGCCCACCCTCTTGTTGATTTTTAAAGTCTCCTCCCACATCACCTCTGGCCTCCACCCTCCCCAGTCTGCCCTCGCCAAGCTGTCTTCACCTGACGCCGCCTCTTCCGATTTGTCTTCTCTGACCCATCGTGACAACTGCACCTGCAGCTGAATGTGCCGGCTTCCGGCCTGGCCTGCTTTGCTCGCTGGTGCTCACCACCAGCTGCTTTATGGGGTGCGTTCCTGTGTCCCCTGTCTCCCAGCCCTCCCCACAAGCACACCAGCCCTCCAAGGGAAGGAGCCTGATGCCCAGCCTCGGACAGTGCTGGTCACGGGGGGGTGCGCAGTAAGAACTAGTTAGGATGGACTGTAAGTTATGGGGTGTGGAATTTTGTGGGACATTTTCTTGTTTCCTGAGGTAAGTCTTCTTCTGACGTGGGCGCTCCATTTGCCTCTGGCTTGTATTTCTTCTCTCCCTTTCTCACTCTTTCTTATTGGTTGTATGAATGAAGCCCAGGGCTGATTCTTTTGTTGCTGAAATGCCTGTGGGTTTCATTCCCTCTGAACTCCATCTTTATGAAAGAGCTGGACATCCGGGAACTTCTGTGTGTCCTATGGGCCAGCGGGCCCCGGACAGGCTTGTGTAGAAGCCCGCATGCCACAGGCATGTGGCTGAAGGCCCTTCCCTCCACTGGACTATCTCTGGAACCTGCGCAGGGCTCCCTCGTCAACCCCACCTTGCAGCCCCCATGTCCATACTGTGGGGGCCCTAAGAGGCCAACGGGCACCAGCCTCGGGATGGCTGTTTGGACCACTGGGCAGGCGTGCCTCTACCCACAGCATGGTGAGGAAGTGCACAGCAAACTGTTCACGTCCTGCTCCCTGCCTGTGAAGATGTCACCTGCAGGTGGCCTGGACGTGGAGGTGGACCAGGGTTACCTGGGTGGGCCTGACGTAACCACCTGGGGTCCACAGGAAGGAGGGGTTCAAAGAAGGAGACGCAATGATGGAAGCACAGGGACAGAGGGGAAACCCACACTGCTGGTTCTGAAGATGGAGGAGGTGCCATGAGCCAAGAGACAGTGCCACAGCTCTGCCAACACCTTCCCTCGAAGATACCTAACTTCCAGAACTGGAGAGAGCGCACACGTGTTGTTTTGAGCTGCTAACTTTGGGGTGATTTGCTACAACAGCCACAAGCAATTCATAGAGCAGCCAGCACCAGGCAGCTTCACAGCTCAGGACCCTGCTGAGACAGGTTGAGACCTCTGAAGGCCAAGAGGGAGCAGGGGCAGCTGGCTCAGCACATCCAGCCTGGCTCAAGACTCCCCCAAGTGCCCTTATGACTCTAAACATCCAGAAATGTAAAAAAAACAAAACAAAACAAGTGCACCCCCCTTATGGTTTAAAGCAGCTGGAGTCAGGTTTTCTGTCCTGGCACAGGGCTAGCTGATGCCCAGCCCCGGCCATAGGGCACACCCTGCCTGAGAGCAGCGGGGCCATCCACCCCGCAGGATGGACGAGGCGCTGCACCAGGTCCCATCACAGAGGGACACGCGTGGATATGGCCCTTGTCCTCGCTTGCAGGACTCCGTGGTCTCAGCTAGGCAAGGACAATGCTGGAGCCGATCCTGGGCGGCTCCACAGTGGGGAGGGGGCCACCGTGGCACCCGGCAGGGCCCAGGCAGGGTGCGAAGGGGCCGCGAGCAGCAGGCGGGCACGAGCTGGGTTGCCCAGGGGAGCAGGGCCCTCCAGAGACAACCAGGCGCACAGGACTATTCTGAACTAAAAAAAATATTTCATTTCATTCTGAATAAAAAATGGAACAAACAGAACTCTTGGAAATCCTGAAAACAATGTCGCTACAGCAAAATTTCACAGAAATCGTCGCCCAGTGTGGGGACCAGGGCCAGCCCAGGCCTTCCGGGAAGACGGCCTTGGGGAGGCCCCCTGCCCCGCTCCGACCAGCCCCCCAGGAGCCCGGGCAGCAGGGAGGGGCCAGCACAGCCCTCTTCAAGGTCCATCCGTCCGCGAGCCCTTCCGGGCCCGCGTGTCCCACATCCCGCGCTTGGAGTGGTAGTGATGGTAGAAGTTCCGCAGGCGGAGCCGCTCCACTTCCAGCCCTGCCTGCAGGACCCTGGGGGGCAGGGAGGGGGGTCAAGGGTGTCTCTGGAACTGTAGGATCCAGGGGAGACGGGGTGGGAGGGGCAGAGTCCCAGGGGCCTGGAAATCCCCCTCCCCCTGGAGGAGGTCGCTTGGGGTCTCCTCAGCCCCAGGAGTGAGCCAGGGGGCAGGCACCTGTCCAGCAGCTCCCAGTCCTCGCCCCCCCACTGGTCCCGGAACTCCTCGGTGTTCATGCCCCCGACGCGGTCAAAATCCGACTTGTAGATTCCGAAGAGGCCGAAGCCATTCACCTCCCAGTAGCCTGGGGTGGGTGGGGTGGGTGGGTGGCCCTCTGGACACCAGCCTTGCAAGGCCCCCTCCCCTAAGGGCCTGCCAGAGCCGGGGCGGGGCTGGGGCCGGGGTCTGGAGCAGGTTCCATCACCCCCGGCTCTCAGAGGATGCCCTGTGGCTGGTGACCCCAACACAGACACCTGCAGTGGTGGGTGCTGGAAGAGCTCTTCAGGGGTCTGGCATCACCCTGGGAGGGGCCTGGGGAGCTGAGCCTCACAGGTGACACTGCTGAGGAGGGACCCCAAGGGCTGGGCGCTACCCTGGTGATTGGTGCGGTCCCCACAGGTGTCATGGCCTTACCGTGGGGGTCCCCCGGGGAGCTCCCGCAGCGCAGGCGCATGACCACCGGCGCGAAGGCCAGCCTGCCCTCCACGCAGTGCTTGCGGACGCTGTCCAGGATGTTGGGGGGAAAGTGGATGTGCAGGTCGCAGAGGAAGACGATGCTGCTGGCCGCCTGAGGACCGCGGCGGTCTGAGCCCCCCGCCCTTCGCCGCGGGCCCCCCCACGCGCCCTGGCCCTGCCCCGCACCTCCACAGCGTCCACGCCCGCCTGCAGCCCCGCTGAGCGCTCGAAATTCCCGGTGCGCCTTAGGTATTGGTACCTGAGGAGACAGGCACAAGCACCCGCCTTGGGTGCGGGGCGGAGAGCTGAGCGCTGGGGGCGCGGCGAACTGAGCTCTGGGGACGGGGCGGGGGCAGGGGCGGGGTGGGGCCTCGGAGGACACCGCGTTACCCTGGCAGCCGCGCCGCGCGCAGGGCCCGCTCCACGTCCATGTCCTCGCTGTCGAAATCCACCAGGACCACGCTGAAATGCGAGTCTCCGGTGCGTGCGTGCAGCGCGGCCATGTCCGCCAGGAACTGCACCACCCAGCGCGCCTGGTTCTTCACTGGAGAAGGTCGGGACCTCTGAGCGCGGCCCCCAAGCTTCCCCATGCAAGGCCTCACCCTGCCCTTCCTGCCCCGCCGCAGGTCCTCGACGGCCGCGTACCTGGCACGATGAAATGCACCATCACGTCCTGGCGCCAGGCCAGGCGCAGCGGCCGGCAGAGCTCGGGGCGGCTGTCGGGGCGCGTGGAGGCGGCGGGCGCAGGATCCGGGCTCCCTTCGGCCGCATCCCCCGCACGGGCCCCCGGCAGCCGCAGGAAGACGTACTCAGCCAGACGCCGGCGGCCGCCCCCACGCTCCTGCAGCTCCAACTCCAGCAGGAAGCGGCTCCCGCGTGCCGAGTCACGGCGCTTCTCCACGTTCACGATGCGAAGGAGCGCGAAGCGCCTGCAGGGCAGGGCCGCGTCACCCAGGGAGCAGCCCTGTAACCAGGCCACGCACGCAGCGGAGTATGGGAAACGCAGCTGCTCTGCCCCCCACCCCCGCCAGGGAGTGCAGAGGCCAGAGCAGGGGTAGGGTCCCCCACCCCAAGCTCAGGCCCGCCCTCTCCTCCCCATGGGTCTCCTCGCCCCCTCCGCACCAGCACGCTCACGGGCAGGCGCCTCCTTTGCTCAGAGCTCCAGGAGCGCTCTACTGCCTACAGCGCGAGGGGCGCTCCCTTACGTGCCATTCTAGAACCTTGTGCAGCGCGGTCTCGACCTTGTGCGCATCTTCCCCTCCGCCCAGGGGCGCACACCGAGGTTAGCAGACCCCTCCCCAGGGCAAAGCCATCATCTATCTCCTTCCTTTCTCCTTGGGGTGTCCCGTGGATGGGGTACAGGGCCCCAGCCCTCTCCAGGTCCCATCACCTCAGGCTGCCCCTTCCAGACCACACTTGGTGCCTGGATGGCCAGTCCCGTGTGGCCGCAAATTGCAGCTGCCCCGAGCCGCTTCAGACTCCTTCCCCCAAGGCTTCCCTGCATCTGGGCTCAGCTTTCCCCTCCTCCACCCTGCCCTCAAACAGAAGTTCCTCCTCCTCCTCCTGGGAAGACCGGGCTGGCCTTGTCCTTTTTTTCTGTCTTGGCCACTCCGCCCCCTCGGCCCCAGGAGTCCACTTGTGGGATCTGGGAAAGGGGCAGGCCCCTCCCGGCAATCTTGCCCTCCCCAAGATGGGTAGGACCTCGCTCTGACGCTTTCTCTCCACCGGTGGGGCTGCTTGAGATAAGTGGGGGTCCCAGCCACGGCCACCCCCACTGGGTAGGCCCCCCTGTACCCTAGCAGGGGTTGAGCCCCACTCCGGACGCTCAGAGCCAAGGACAGGGTCTCCCACTCAGTTACCTGGATTCGGCCCCCACCCTACACAACCCCCTGGAGTAAGGCTACTGGCAGTCCCTGTCCTGCAGGTCATCTGCTCCAAGGCAGAGCATGCCTTACCTCGGACCCCTGCCACTGCTTGCAAGGGAATGGGGCCCTGACCTGCAGCAGCTGAGCAGGAGGCGGGGCAGGGGCGCTTAGTCTGGCCCTCGAGAGACCCAGGTGGGGTCCGCGGTCAGGGGCTGACCCTGGAGGCTCGGCACCTTCCCTGGGTCCAGGTCCCCGTGGGAGATGTGGCGCTAGGCCCTGCTGACGCGTCCCCGGGAAAGGAGGGGCCTGGAGGGCGACACCCCCGCCCCGTCCCACTGGCACCCCGCTGGGGCCCGGGGCAGGCCTGGGGTCTCGCCTACCCGCCGTGGCGGGCGTTGAGCCGCTCCATGTACTGCGCCACCACATCCACCGCCTCGGCCTCGGGCAGCTGCAGGTTCCCCGACACGTTGCAGCGCAGGTCGTTCCAGTCCGAGCGCAGCAGCTCGAAGTCCACGGCGCCCACACTGAACGTGCGCTGCCAGTCGATGGCGTCCTCCCGCCAGCGGCCGTGGCGCGCGCCCGGGCCGGCCTCCTCCTCCTCCTCCTCCTCCTGCTCCTCCTCCCCCTCCTCCTCCTCCTCTTCTTCCTCGCCCTCCGGGGGCGGCGGCGGGGGCCCCGACACCTGGGACAAGCTCAGGAAGGAGGTCACTGGCCGCGCCTCCCACGACGAGTTTGTGTCTGCGGTGGGCGCCACGAGTCCTGGCATGCGCGCCCGGCCCACGCGGGCCCTCGGGGTGGCCTGCGCCCGGGCCGGAGGGCGCGAGGGGGCGTCTGCGCGCCGCTGCCCGGCCTGGGGGCTACCGGTCCTGTGGCGGTGGGGCTGGGGCGGGCGTGGGGGTGCGCGCAGCTGCACCCTAGGCCGAGGCCTGGGGCGGAAGAAGACACGGGGGAAGGGTGGCCAGTGCGGGCCGCGGACACCCAGCCGTGCCGGGGTCCGGGGGGGCGGGCGCGGGCCCGGCCGCACCCGCGTCACGTACACCTTCGGGGGCGGGGCTCCGCGGCTGGCCCAGCTCAGGGCCCGCGAGCGCCGGTTGTCCCCTGGCCCGGGGCGGGTTCCAGCCGCGGCTGGGGCGGGCTCAGGCGTGGCCGGGGAGGGGGCCGGGCGCCGGCTCTGCGGCGGGGCAACCTCAGTCGGCTCCAGATGGTCGAGCAGGTCTGCCGCGTCCTCGTCATCCAGGAAGTCTGCGGGGAGCTCGGGTGAGGCCGAGTGCGGGGCCCGGGCCGGGCCGGGGGAGGGGCCGCGCTCACCGTCTGCGCGGAGGAAGAGGAAGGCTCGCCGCTGCAGCTCCGCGTCTTCCTCGCCGTCGCCCTCGTCCATCTTCATGTATTTATAGAAGCCAAACCTGGGCACGGGCCGCTGCATCAGAGGCCAAGGCCCAGCCGCCCCGCTGCAGCCTCCGCACCCGTCCCGGTCCCACCTTTCCAGGTACAACGGCGATTCCCGGTAGAAGCACTTGTTTTCCGTCTCCATGTGCGTAAGGCGTGTGTAGTCGTTGGGGTAGACGAAGGACAGGTAGACCTGGAGGCACACCGGGGCTTAGGCGGGCCTCCCGGGCTCTCAGGGGGAGGCGGCGGGGGTTGCAGGCGGCCCCGGGGTCCCGGGGGGACACTCACAAACTGCAGCCCCTGGTATCGCGCGATCGGGAAGTCCTTGACCACGTAGGTGGGGGCGTAGGCGCAGGGCTCCAGCACGCCCTCCAGGGTCGACGGCTCCAGCCGAGGAGCTGCAGGGGAGGCAGCTCAGTGGGCGCCCGCAGCCAGCCCAGCCAGCCCGGCCCCTCCCGCTCGCCGCCCTGCTCACTGAGAAAGAACGTGTCCCGGGGGTCTGGCCGCAGCATATCCGCATGTGGCTCCTCCGGAAACAGACGCCCCCCGACGTGGCTGGCAGGAGACTGGGGCACGTGGGCCACATGGTCCATCTTCAGGGCAGACTCGTCTGCAGGCCAAGGGGTATTTGGGAGATCCGGGAGTGACCATGCATCCCTCCTGGAGAGGCCACCCCAAAGAGACCCGCAGTGAAGCTCCCCTACTGCCTTGCCCCCAGAGAGTCCAGTTGCACCTGTGTAGAGTGAGATGTGCGCTGTGCCGATGACGTCGAACTTCTGACTAGGCAGGAATGCTCGCCACTGGGGGCCAGAGGATGGTGAGGGCCTGGGGCAGGGGCAGGGGGGTGGGTCCACCCCAGGGGATGGGTGAGCAGGGCCTAGCGGGAGCCCCTCAGGATGCAGGAAAGTCAGCAGATGGATGTGAGAGGGGCCCCGCAGCCTGGGGGGCAGGTTGGTACCCCCATGCTATTTCCTGGGTTTTCCTTGCAGGGTCCATCCCAGTGCCTATCCCTGCATCCCGGACCCTCGCCCCCACCCAAGTGTTTGCGGGAGGTGGACAGCAGGCACCCATGGGGGGGGGCTGGAAAGCTGGGGGAAGTGGTGGGGATGGAGAGGAAGCAGGTCCCTGGGAGAGCCTCCAGGGTGCGGCCACACTCACGCCCACTTCCACGTGGTCAGAGCCCCGGTCATCCTGCTTGTGCAGCAGCTCAAAGTAGTACCTCCGGGAGGCCATGAGCCTGGGGGCGTGAGGAGTCAGGGGAGACGTAGTCCCCGATGACCAAGGACAGGCAGGCAAGCTCCAGGGACCACAGGTCCCACGGCCAGAGGGCAGTTCGGCCAGGCTGTCCTCGTGTTGTGGCCGTGTCAGGGTGTGCA
>PVIY010044039.1:0-19989 GCA_004026745.1 Myrmecophaga tridactyla
TTAGATTTAGCATCACTAATTGCAGAAGACACTCCCCTTTGGCTGATTACAAATGGAATCAGCTGTGGATGCAGCTGACGTGATCATGACCTAATCCTATGAAATGTCCTCATTGCAACAGACAGACCAGTGCTTGCCCAATCAGATAAACAGGTACCACAACTTGGCCAAGTTGACACGTGTCCCTAACCATGACAATAGCCCATAGCATGCACTTGCAGTTTCCCCTCTATATCCCAAATGCATATACTCTTTGAACAAGATTCCTACCTTTGAAGTAGTTCTTGCAATAACTTATTTATGTTATGTTATGTTAATCAGTGGGACACATAGGTCTATACAACCCCTTTCAATCACGTTCACCTTCAATGTTAATATTACTCATAGACCCACTAGTGAACTGCCTTCACTTTTATCTCTTCCCTTACATTTGAGTTCAATTTCATTAGCTACCTGTTCACCCATCACTACCTTTCATGTATATCTAGTTCCCTATATTCTATATTATAAGCCTCTGATTTTACCTTTACCGTGGGTATAAAAGTGGAATCACACAGTATCTATCCTTTTGTGTCTGGCTTATTTCACTCAGCATTATATCCTCACGCTAATCTATCTCGCCATGTGATTCAGGGCATCATTTCTTCTTACTGCTGCATAATATTCTATCATATGTAAATACCACATTTTCTTAATCCACTCATCTGTTGATAGGGACTTGGATTGTTTCCATCTTTTGGCAATTATGAATAATGCTCCTGTGAACATCCCAGTGTGTAAATGTCTCTCTGCGTCATTGCTGTCGCTCTTCGGGTTATATACTGAGTAATGATATTGCTGGGTCATAGGGCAATTCAATATTTACTTTTCTTAGGAACTGCCAAACTGTCTTCCATAGTGGCTCAACTGGGTATATACCAAGGAGTGCTATTGCTGGGTCATAGGGCAACTCAATATTTAGTTTCCTAAGGAACCACCAGACCATCTTCCATAGTGGCTGTACCATTTTACATTCCCACCAGCAGTGCATAAGTGTCCCAATTTCTCCACATCCTCTCCAACATCTGTAGTTTGCTGTTTGCTTAATAGCAGCCATTCTTATAGGTGTGAGGGGGTATCTCATTGTAGTCTTGATCTGCATTTCCCTTATAGCTAATGAAACTGAGCATCTCTTTGTGTGTTTTTTAGCCATTTTCTCTTCAGAAAAATCCCTATTCATATCTTTAGCCAACTTTATAATTGGGATATTTGTTCTTTGTTATTGAGTTTTATGGTTTCTTTATGTATACAAGATAACAAACATTTATCTGATGTGTGATTTCCAAATATTTTCTCCCATTGAGTTGGCTGTCTCTTCACCTTTTTGACAAAGTCTTTTGAGGCACAAAAGTATTTGATTTTGAGGAGTTTCCCATTTGTCTTTTTTTTTCTTCTTCTTCTGTTGCTTGTGCTTTGGGTATAAAGTTTAGGAAGCTGCCTCCTATTACTAGGTGAGAAATTACTAGGCAAGTAATTACTAGTTCTTGAAGATGTTGCCATACATTTTTTCCTAGAAGTTATGGTACTGGGTCTTGTATTTAGGTGTTTGATACACTTTGAGTTAATTTTTGTATGGGGTGTAAGGTCATTCTTTTGGCTATTGATATTCAGTTCCCCCATGCCCACTTTTGAATAGACTATTTTGTCCCAGTTCATTAGATTTTTTTTTCTTTTCTTCTTTTTTTTGCATGGGCAGGCACCAGGAATCGAAGCTGGATCTCAGGCATGGCAGGCAAGAATTCTGCCACTGAGCCACGCAGATACCGCCCCCACTTCATTGGATTTGGGAACCTTCTTGCAGATCAGTTGACCATAGATTTGGGGATTACTTTCTGTGCTCTTGATTCAATTCCATTTGGTCAATACTTCTTTGTGCCAGTATCATGCCATTTTGACTACTGTGGCCTTATAAGTTTTAAAATCAGGAAGTATTAATCCCCACACTTCATTCTTCTTTTTCTTTAGGATGCTTTTAGCTATTTGGGGTCCCTTTCCCTTCAAGATAATTTGGCAACTAGTTTTTCCAAGTCTTCAAAGTTGGTTGTTGGAATTTTGATTGTTACGGTGTTGAATCTGTAGATCAAAAGCAGGTAGAATTGACATCTTAATTATATTTAACCTTCCTGTCCATGAACAGGGAACCTATTTGATTTCTTTTAGCAGTGTTATGTAGTTTTCTGTGTACAAGTCCTTTATATCCCTAGTTAAGTTCATTCCTAGATACTTGATTCTTTTAGTTGCTATTTTGAATGGACTTTTTCCGTTCATTGACTCCTCAGGTCATTGCTTGTGTATAGAAACATTACTGAGTTATGACATTAATTTTATATCCCACCATCTTGCTAAATTTGTTTATTAGCTCAAGTAACTTTTTTATAGATTTCTCAGGATTTTCCAAGTATAATATGCTATCTACAAATAATGAAAATTTTATTTCTTCCTTCCTGTGGTAGTTAGGTTCAGGTGTTAACTTGGCCAGGTGAAGGTGTCTAGTTCTGTTGCTGTGGCCATGAGCCAATGGCATGTGAAGCTCATCTGTCACTGATTATATATGCAGTTGGCTAGGAGGCATGCCTGCTCCAATGAATGATGTTTGATATAATTGGCTGGATGCTTAAATGGGAGAGCTCAATGCAGCACAGCTCAAGCAGCTCAGCATACCTCATCTCAGCACTCAGCTCAGCCCAGACCTTTATAGATGCAGGAGGGAATCACCCCGGGGGAAGTTGTTGGAACCCAGAGGCCTGGAGAGAAGGCCAGCAGAGATCACCCTGTGCCTTCCCTTATAAGAAAGAACCTCAGTTAAAAGCTAGCTGCCTTTCTTCTGAAGAACTATATATTTTTAACTAAATAAATCCCCCTTTATTAAAAGCGAATCCATCTCTGGTGTATTGCATTCTAGCAGCTTTGGCAGACTAAAACACTTCCCAATTCGTATGCCTTTTATTTCTTTTTTCCTGCCTGTTTACTCTAGCGAGAACTTCTAGTACAATGTTGAATAATAGTGGTGACAGAGGGCATCCTTGTCTCATTCCCAATTTTAGGGGGAATGCTTTCAGTCTCTCTCCATTGAGTATGATGCTGGCTATCAGTTTTTCATATATGCCCTTTATATTCAGGATGGTACCTTTGGTTCCTATCTTTTGTAGTGTTTTAATCAGAAAAGGATGCTGAATTTTGTCTAATGTTTTTTCAGCATCAATCGAGATGATCAAGTGATTTTTCCCCTTTGATTTGTTAATGTGCTATGTTACATTAATTGATTTTCTTCTGTTGTATCATCCTTGCATTCCTGGTATAAACTCCATTTGGTGGTGGTGGTGTATAATTCCTTTAATGTGTTGTTGGATTTGACTTGCTAGTATTTTGTTGAGAAGTTTTGCATCCGTGTCAATTAGGGAAATGGGCCTGTACTTTTCCTTTCTTGTAGTATCTTTACCTAGTTTTGGAAGTAATGTTAGCTTCATAAAATGAGTTAGGTAGTGTTCCTTTTCCCTCAATTTTTTTGGAAAGTTCAAGCAGGATAGATTTTAGTTCTTTTTGGAATGTTTGATAAAATTCCCCTGTGAAGCCATCTGGCCGTGGACTTTACTTTGTAGGAACATTTCTGATGACCGATTGGATCTCTTTACTTGTGATTAGTTTGTTGAGATCTTCTATGTCTTCTGCGTCAGTGTAGCTTGTTCATTTGTTTCCAGGAATTTGTCCATTTAACCTGTGTTGTCCAGTTTGTTGGCATATAGTTGTTCATAGTTTCCTGAGACTTGTCAGTAAGAAGTCTCTTACTATTATTGTTGAAAGATCTATCACTCCCTTCAGTTTTGCCAATGTCTGTCTCATGTACTTTGGAGCTTCTTGATTGGGAGCATAAACATTTATGATCATTATTTCTTCTTGGTGAACTGTCCTTTTTATTAATGTATAGTGTCCTTCTCTGTGTGTTAAGGTGTCTTTACATTTAAAGCCGATTTTATCTGATATTAGTTTTGGTTATAGCTTGCGTGGAAGATCTTTTTCCATCCTTTCACTTTCAATCTATTTGTATCCTTGTGTCTAAAATGAGTCTCTTGTAAGCAGCATATAGCTGGGTTATGTTTCTTAAACCATTCTGCCAATCTATAACTTTTAATTAAGTTTAGTCTATTAACATTCAAAGTTATTACTATAAAAGCGTTTCTTGAATCCACCATCTTATCCTTTGGATTTTATTTGTCAGATATACATACATATATATATATATATATATATATATATATATATATATATATATATATATATATATATATATATATATATATTTTCACTTTTCTCATTTTATCCTTTAAGTTACCCCTACTGGTACTCTTCAATTCTATGCCCTCCACCAGAGTTCCCCCTAGTGCTTCTGGTAGGGCCAGCTCCTGCTGACAAATTCTTTCAGCATTTGACTTTGAAAATTTTGCTCTTTCCCTCAGTTTTGAAGAACAATTTCGCTGGGTATAGAATTCTTGGGTGGACATCTTTCTCTTTCGGGGTCTTGAATTTATCACACCATTGCATGCTCACCTCCATAGTGCCAGTTGAGTAGTTCAAACTCAGTCTTATGTGATTTTTCTTTTACGTAGTAGATTGTTTTCCTCTTGCCACTTTCTGGATTTTCTGCTTCTCTTCAAAATTTGACAGAGTGATTAGTATGCGTCTTGGGAAGGCCTATTTGGATTTTTTCTATTTGCAGTTTGTTGAACTTCTTTTATTTGCATATTATATCCTTTATAAGGATTGGAAGGTTTCCCCCATTATAGCCTCAACTAATCTTCCTAGCTCTTTACCTTTCTCTTCTCCTTCTGGGACATCGATGATTCTTATGTTTGTGCACTTTATTTTGTTCATTTCCCTGAGATCCAATTCAAATTTTTCCATGGTTTTTGCCATGTGCTATTTTGTGCATTCAAATTCAGATGCCCTGTCCTCTTGTTCACTTTGTGCACCTTTAAACCTGTTGTTGTCTGTCTAGTATATTTTTTGTTTGGTTTACCACATTTTTAATCTCTGTGATATCTGCTATTTTTCTATTTATTCTTTCAAATTCCTCTTTATGCTCTTCTAGTGATCTCCTTTATGTTATTAGCCATCTCATTGACTTTACTTAGTAAAATTATATGACTGTCTTTGATTGTTTATTCCAAAGTCTGTCTCTCCTCTGGTGTTTTAATTTGGTCATTAGGGTGAGCTATATCTGCTTGCATCATATATGCCTACTGATCTTCTTCTGTTGCTTTTGACACATGTAAATATCTTGATAAGGTTACTTTGGAAGTTGACTTCCTTTAGTAGTCTAAACCTTCGTATTTGCAGGATGGATGTGGAGGAGGATATGGGGCACAACAGTCTAGTGATGGGCTGCAGCATAGGTACAGGCAATGTTCAGGGATGCTACACTGGTGCCTGTGGGCCTGGGGCATGGGGTTTGTGGAGGTGTGGTGCAGGGGCTGTGGAGGTGGGTTGCAGCTCAGGCAAGCCTTGGAGCACAGGAGCAGGGTGCAGCGTGGGGGACAGAGAGGAGGGCGCAGCAGGAGGCAGATGGAATGGCTAAGTGGATGCATGGGGGCTAGTGTACAGGCAGGATGTGGGTGGGTGCATGAAGCGTGGGGGTCATGCATGGTATTGTTTTGGGGTAGGTGGCACAGAGGTCTGGGAACCAGGAGGGCAGGGCACAGGTGTGTCCTTGTGCAGGGGGTGGGGCGTGGGATGTGGATGTGTGTGTAGGGGCAGGGCACAGGTCATGAGACTTGTAGGATGTGGGTCAGGGGTAGGTGATGTCAGGTAGGTGGGGCCCTGGCACAGGTGCTCAAGTGTGGGGGGTTGGGGGTGCAGGCGTATACAGGGGAAGCTATGTATACTGATGTGCATGTGAACACCTGCCAGGTATGGGAGGTCGCTTGTGCAGAGTGTTGGGACAATGGTGTGCACATGTGTAGGGCAGAAGAGTTGGGTGCAGTGGTCAAGAGGTCTGTGCATGGATGCATGGGCACTTGGCAGGGAGAATGTGGCTGTGCACATGTGTGTGTCTGTGGGGCAGAGCACTGGTGTGTATGGGTTTAGGGGACAAGGCAGGGATGAGCACATAAGTGGATCTGGGAGGCCTTCAACTGAAGTACATACACGAGGGCTAGAGGTGGGGTGGGGTGAGATCGCAGAACTGTATGGGCTGGGTGCAAGTGTGGCCCGGGTATGAAGGTGTGTGCATGCAGCCTGGAGGTACCGGCAACCGCCTGCAGGGGACAGGGTGGGGAAAGTGGAGGTGAAGGGGCTGGGCATGGGTTCACAGGTCTCTGGAGGCTAGACTGCACTTACCCAGGAGATGTGGGGCAGGCTGGGGTAGGCCTGCGTGCACACAGGTTGGGATGTGGGGTAGGGACATGTGGACAAGGCACAGGGTTAAGATGCGTGGGGTGTGGGGGAGTCGTGGGCCAGGGGCAGTACATGTAAGGATAGAGCATTCAAGCAAGGCAGCTTGGCTTATTTTCTAGTCCCCATCTCCCTGTCTGTGCCCTCCTGACAGCTCTGGGCTTCCTTTTTGAAAGGGGTGCTTTAGGCTGTTTGCACTAGCTGGATGGTCTCCAGTTCTCTGCGCCTCAGTTCTTCACTTTTGCAACCAGGGCTTCCCTATGTGGTGTAGAAGACCCTCCCAGGTCACTTTATACCCTGGAATTGCCATCCTAGTCGCAGTTATGGTATATCACATTCCAGCAGTTTTCAAACTAACATAGCCAGGTATGACAAATACACAAAATGGGTTCACTTAAAGTCTCAAAGTTTTGGAAACTGGAAGTCCAATATCAAGGTATCGCCAGGCCATGCTTTCTCCTGGAATCTGTAGTGTTCCAGTGATAAGCTTGTCAGCAATTTCTTAATGTTTTTTGGCTTACAGATGGATCATGGCTTCTATCACATGATGGCTTCTCTCTCCTCTGGCTTCTCCTCCCATGTTTCCTTTCCTTTCAAAGCCTTAAACCATACTGGATTAAGGCTTACCATCATTCAGTTTGGCCACTCTTTAATAGAATCTTTAAAGTTCCTATTTACAAATGGGTTCACACCTATAGAGCTGGGGGTTAGGACTTAAACACGTCTTTTAAAAAAATTATTGAATAAACATATCTTTTGTAGGAGAAATGACTCAATCTCCAACATCTCTGGGGAGGGAGAATTAGAGGAACTCTGGATTCGAAGACAGCATTCACAGCTTAAAGCAGGACAACTCTGTTTAAGCAGAATAATACCCTCCAAATATGTCCACATTCCAATCCTTAAAACCTGTCATTAGGTTATCTTACATGGTAAAGGAGAATTAAGGTTGCAGATTGAATTAAGGCTGCTGATCATCTGACTTGTTTTTCTTAAAATTATAGCTTTGAGGCATTTTATTATAAAAAGTTTTAATCATATACATAAACTAACATGAACTTAAAATTTGCATCATGCATTTACTTCATTTTTTAGCTTGACCTTCCAGTAAATCTTTAGTGTCATTGATTTTGGTTGCTAAATAAGGAAATCCTCCCTTGTCTGGGTGATTTAAGAGCATAATTCATTGATGAGCATCTGTTATTTTTCCTTTATTGGCAGTCAGGCTTACAACTGGTATTAATGCTGCTTCCCACTTCTGTAATAGCCATCACTAAAGGCAGATTTTAGAAGACTGAAAAACTTGTTTTACTTGAGGTCCATAGGCTTCATGGCTTGCAAAACAAAAGGCCTGCAAATCCTGCAGCTACAATGGTCAGTCCAACTGCTATCACTGTACTGGTCTCCAGCAGATACAAACTGCCCAAGCAGAACGATATCAGTGACAAGCCATGAAGCTAGACCAGAAAACTGTCATAAAATCATTTGACTTTAAAATAGGTAGAGTATGCTAGATTATCTGGGTGGGCCTACTGTAAACCTAAGAGTCCTTAAGTATGGAAAAGAGAAGCAGAAGAATATATGAGAGTGAGAAGGATTTAGCCTACCATTGCTGGCTTTGAAAATGGCAGAAGGGGCCACAAGCCAAAAAATTCAGGCAGACTCTAGAAATTGGAAAAGGCAAGGAAACAGATTCTCCCATACAGCCTCCAGAAAGGAAAGCAGCTCCAAATTTAACTGCCTGAATTCAGTTTAGTGAGACTGTGCTGAACTTCTGACCTACAGAAGTGTAAGATAATAAATGTGTATTACTTAACTCACTAAATTTGAAGTAATTTTTACAGCAGCAATGGGAAACTAATACAATTACCAAACTGAAAATTACAGTGAAGACTTGGGAAAAGAGAAACACTGAGTACTCAGTACATTCAGCTCCTAGAACACTGTGAGTCAGACCCATATCTTCCAAGTAAAAGAATAGAAGATTTTTCTCCGGGAATGTGAACAGTCCAGAAAGAAACTGACATTTAGGGTTTCCCTGGTGAAACAGATCTGTGAAGCCCACAGTTCAGGAAACAATGCTCAAATGCAAATGGCTTTCAGTCAGCCTTTTATTGAGCTACTTTTTTTAAAAATTAATTTATTTTTTTTTCTTTTTGAGCTACTCTTAATTATAAGCAAGCAGGGAAGAATTACTTGAAGAAAACCTCCAGCATAAAAAAAAAACAAAGACTAAAATAAAACAAACAAACAAAAAAGGAAATGGAGATAGTATAGAAGAAAGGAAATTTTTAAAAATCCTATTATTAATATCCTTGGAGACAGAGGGTATTGCATTCACAAAACAAGAAAGGATGTTATAAAAAAGGATGTTACAAAAAGAGAGAGCCTTTGGAAATTTAAACAAATAATAATAAAAACAAAAATTTCAGCAGATAAAATTAAGGAATTCTCTCAGAGGTGTATAAAAACACAAAGAAATGGAAAATAGGACTGAACAAATAATAGAAATAACAAAAATAATGGATCAGTATAGGAAGTCCAATACTGAGTAAGAGTTCTAGAAAAAAGGTGACAGAAAAATGTATACATTTTTCAAAGCAATAGTGGCATTTCCCAAGATCAAAGGAAAATGAATGAAAATTGAATCTCACCAAAATACATCATCATGAAACTTCAGGATAGGAAACAAAGTTAAGAAGTCCAAAGATAGGTAACAAAAATGATCAAGAATCAAGAGTATTAGATTTATTAATAAAAGCATAGGAAATAAGAATGCAATGGAACAATGTATGCTAAAATCTCAGTAATCCCAACCTAGATTTCTATTCCCAGACCATTTATTTATCAATCCAGCAGGAGAGTAGAAAAAACAAAACAAAACATTTTTAGGCATACTAGGTCTCAAGAAATTAACCTGCCATATACACTTTTCAGGAAGCTAATGGAGAATGTTCCCTACCAAAATGAAGGACTAAACCAAATAAGAGGAAGAGAGGCAATTCAGAAAACAGGGGACACAACTGAGAAGAGAAGCAAATTCCCAGGATGATAATGAAGAGAGTCCAAGAAGAGAGCTAAGCATCAGGCATAAAGAACAGTTAGTCTAGACTGTAAAAAAGCCGAGGGCTTCAGGAAAAATGACCCATTGGTGAAATTGATAAAACTAGCTCAAATATTTTGGACATACTGAGAGGAAAATACACTTATTCCAGATTTGGGGGATGAACTGGTGACAGGCGCACAGAAACAAGTAAATAAAGATAAATATAACTCCAGAAGCACAGCCTTTTACATGAAAAGAAATGTATACATAGTACAATATATACCTCAGTTGTGAAGAATGTTTAAATAATCCTAATAATTTAGACACTTAACTTCATGATATATTAGGAGGATGGGTGTGGTGGTTTGAAACTGTACATACCCAGAACACAATGTTCTTAATGTTAATCCATTCCTGTGGGTCTGTAAGTAGGACCCTTTGATGAGTCTACTTTAGTTAAGGTGTGATCACCTCAATCATGCATGATGGGTCTTAATCCTCTTAATGGGGTGCTTTATAAACAGGATGAATACAGAGAGGAAGACATGGAAACATGAAGCTGAAAGCAATGAAACCCAGAAGAGAAGGGAGAGACCAGCACAAGCCCCACCATGTGCCTTGCCATGTGACAGAGGAGCCAAAGATTGCTGGACTTCAAGAAGAAAGCATTGCCTTAATGATGCCTTTATTTGTACATTATCCTAGCCTCAACTGTAAGCTAATACATTCTCATTGTGTGAACTGAAACTATTTCAAGGAATCTGCTTTCAGCAGCGTAGGAAATGAAAACAATGGGTGAGATAAAGTATATGTGGATGGATGTGGGGACAACAATGAAGTTAGAGAAGAATGTGATAAAGAAAGCTAAGTGGTCATATTTTACAGTAGGAAATCATAAGTGATACCTAAAATTGGAACATCAAGAGGTAATAGTTTAAGGTTTTGACTCATGTGACTATCAAAGGTAACAGACCTAACAGTTTAAAGTATTTCTCCCGGAACTGGAAAAGGACATAATAAGATGGCTATCTAGTATAGTAAGTCTCGTAGAACAATTGATTCTTTTTACTTTTTTTTTTTGCCATAGGCAGGCTCCAGGAATCAGACCGAGGTCTCTGGCATGGCAGGCAAGAATAATTTATTCTTTTTAACCATGTGCATTTATAACTTTGCTTTTTAAGCACAGACAATGTAGTGATTGTACTGGAAAAACTATCTTTGAATACAGAAGATAATGGCTTTATTATATCATAGAGGACATGCATGTGGCTTGTAAGAAATTGGACAAAATTAAGAGTATAGAGATCTGGATTCTAACGCTGTAGCACAGACAGAGAAGTTTAAATAAGTTCCTTGAACTCTTTGGAGTCAAAGCATTGTCATTCATTCGGGATATAAGAATAATGAGTAAGACCCCCAAAATATCTAACTGTTCAAGTCTTAGCTCCCTGAACCAAAATACATGGATATCTTTTCAAAGAATAAAGCTACTTCTTTAGTTCTCTGCTTCTTAATCTTTCTCAAAGTCCACCAAAGAGGGTTGGCCACAGTGGCTCATGAAAATGTGTTTTCATAGTAATTTTACATTCTTTATCACAATAAATTACCAATTTCTATTTTTAAAATCATGTTTTAAATTATTCTTAATTTTAAAAAATCTCCCAAAATTTCAAGTAAAAGTGATGCCTTTGGAAGCTTAAGATAAGGAAAGTGAGGGTTAAAGTGGGTACCACCTCATAATCTCACAAACACACTTCCCTAATATCACAGTCTCTCCTCATCTTCTCTCATAAATCACATCTAAACACCCACAAAAACACATTTATCAAATATCTACGCACATATATGTCCCATGAATCATAGTTAAAACACACACATCAACCTCAGTGCCATTAACAGTATAATCACCTGCCCTATTCACATTTCATCCACACTCTTGGGTACAGTCACAAGACTCACCGTCCTCTACCCAGTGACAGTCTCAAATGTAAACCATCTCACACACATGACCAAGAGTCGAAACAAAGAAACGGTTGTTCTCACAAATAACAGCATTTCCACATATCATACTTAGAGATCCGGCTTCTGGTCTTTCTGCTAGGTTAAAATTCTTTACGCTAGATTTGTCCCTGCTGGCAGGTAATTTGTACTAATTTCCATCCCTCTCAATTAGCCCTGGTCCCTCAAAAACAGACACACAAAGTCATCTCATACTGCTTCCGTTCATACGTCGGAAGCTCAGGGCAAGTCTGTCCTGCTCAAGGGATCTGTGGTTCATCCAGCTCAGCAGTTTACTGACCCAACTCACTTGTGGACTCGCCTCACCCACCACGAAGCCTACCTGCTCGCTAGTCACACTTGTACCCTGCATAAATTGCGACACACAGCACGTCACAAGACAACAACGAGAGCAGTTGCGTCCTCCCCAGACCTGCGCAATCACGCTCAAGCCACTTCTCACACTTAAAACACATCACATTATTTCCAACCACAATAATTGAGCGCGTGGCCCAAACTACGCGGATATGTGCACAGACAAGGAGGTCTCTAAACTGTTTCACACAAACCTCACATACGACACTCTCATAGTCGGTATCACCTTCACCCTCTCTCTCTTGATCGGGCTTACCCTCGGACACGCGCACATACGGATTCGCACGAAACATCCCTCATATCAAAACTTCTCAGAGGCCTTAGTCTCCTAGGGTACCGCGCGCGCACCGCCACCTCGAGGGAGTAGGGGTAGTCTTTGTGCCAGGACCGAGATCGGTCCTTAGAGGAATTCGAGGTGCCGGAATCCAAATCTCAAATCGGGTCTGGGCGGTGGAAACCAATCCGAGGAGGTTATGATGTCTCTCCAGACCTGGGTGAAACTGCGCAGGTGCATCCCCGAAGCCTGGCGGAAGACTCAAAGAGCTGGAATTCCGAAGCGCTTCCTTCTCGGACTACGTTTCCCAGAAGGCACCGCTATCCAAAATTGCTTCCGGTAGGAGCGTCGGTCGAATGGTCTGGCGTGAGAGGCCGGTGAGGGCGTCCTCAGATTTGGCAAGAAGACTTGGGTTGGCGTGAGTTTTCCCTTGGAACCCAGATCAGAACTTGGACCCGATCCCTTCCTGAGGAGGCTGATGGTGAGGAACTCTGAAGTCCCAGGGCCAGAAACTTGAGCGTCGGGATGTCAGACCTGTAATTGCGGGAGCATCCCAAGGAAGGGTGGGTTGTGGGATGAGTGTGCGCGATGAGACTGAAGTTTGTTTCCTGAATTCGTGTGTTGCTGTTTGTTGTGTGACAGCGACATGAGTGAGTGTTGTGCATTTGTGGCAGTGCGATTGCGTTTGTGACCATTTGTGTGAATGGAATTTGTATGTGACTTGTTATCATGATTGTGGGTGGCTATTGTGTAGGTCCCCCTAGACTTACAAAAGAAAAGCATATTTACAAAAACCGTTACACTCAGGCCCACACACACGCGAAAGTGGTCAGCTGTAGGGATACACTTCAGAGTGGCTAGCTTCTCTTCCATTTGCATTTTTAGCCTCTATTTTTGAAATTCCAGTTATACATACGTTGGGTCATCTGGATGAGTTTTCTAGTTCCATGATCCTTTATTCTCATAATGTCCATTTTCTTTTACTTTTTTTTCTCTTAATTCGCTGAAAATTGGAGGGCAGCCCTGTCTGGGATCCATTTTATCATGGAATTGGGGCACTGGTCAGGCCTAAATCCCTGATGCTGAGGAGCCTGGGCCCTATCTTTATTGAATCCGTCTTGCTATGGCAAGTTCCCTAGTAGTTTTGAGTAAGGCTGGCATTTGTCAGTTTCCCTCTAATTTGTATGGGGAGCGAGGATAGGAGACAGGAAGGAGAAAAAGTAGTCATTCTAAATTAGTATTTTGGGCAAGATTATTTCATTTCTTTCCTTATCCCTCTCTCACCCAGCAACAACTTCTTTGGACTGAGTTTCTTCTAATCTGGAAGCCAGAAGAGGACTAATAAATACGTTTCGTTCTAAATAAAAAAAGAGCCATGGCCCATGTAAGTTTGTGTTTTCTTGCTACTAGTTGAAATAGTCCTTGTTTTTCCTAAAGATCACAGGAATATTTGCATTATTTATCCTGGCATTGTTACCTATCTGAGAATCATACAATAATCTACTAGTGAATGATTAAGTAATGGTGCCAAAATTTCGGGCCTTTCCTTTTTGCTCTTTTCTCCAGTGTTCATATACTCATTCAGTTAAATAATTTCTCATCTCCCATATGTTCAACCTTCTGCCAGGAATGTGGAAATAAAAGAACTAATATTATTTTAAGGGAAATATTAGTATTTCTCTTAAGAGAACTTTGGTTTGATGAGGTGATTTAACATATTTTTCAAGTACCTACTATGTGACGCCCTTCTAGGTGGCTAGGATTAAATCAATGCAAAGAGAGTCACACACACACACAAACTTCCTTTGTAGAACTTAATTAATAGTGAGAGATTTAGAAAATAAATAACTAAATTATATTGTACAAGACTTGATACATATAAAAAAGGACAGGATGAAGAATTAACAATAATTACATGATAAAATAAGACTAAAGACCAAATATGTGTCTTACCAATAGATGCATGGTACTTTAACTCACCTATTAAAAGAAAAAGACTTTCAGGTTGAATACCAGAGAAAAACCCAATTCTCTGCTCTATACACCAGACACTTGATTTGAAAATTTAAAAATAAACTCCCCCTCTGGGCTGCATGATTATAAATATACCAAGATGTGGCCTTCTTAAGTTAGCAAGTTACCTAATGATCTTCCACTTCCACATGTTGAAGGACCTTTCTCTCAGAAAGAAAAGATAGTACAAAAATAAAAAATAAATAAAATAAAAGTATGGACAAATTGTATCAGGCAAGTAGCTTCTAAAAGAAAACACTAAAATTTGGGCCATATTATAGCATTAAGGAAGGATCTTGAGATAGGGGAGATTATGCTGGATTATCAGGTGGGTGCAGTGTCATCACAGTTTTTAAAAATGGAAGAAGGAATCCATAGAGTCAGAGTCAGAGGGAGCTATAAGGATGAAAGAATGGTCAGACAGATGCAATGTTACTGGCTTTGAAGATGGTAGAAGGGAGTCATGAGCCAAGAATGTGAGTGGCCTCTAGAAACTGGAAAAGGCAAAGAGTAACAGATTGTCCCCTAGACCCTCTTGAAAGGAACACAGCCCTGCTGATACCTTGATTTTTAGTGTAGTAAACCGTATTGGACTTTAAACCTACAGAATTGTAAAATAATAAATATATGTTGTTTTAAGCTACTACATTTTGTGGTAATTTATTGTAGCAGAGATAGAAATAGAGATTTTTAATTAACAATTTAATTTCTTTAATAGGTGTAGGTCTCTTTAGGTTTTTAAATTTCTTAAATCAGTTAAGATAATTTGTGAACTTCAAGGAATTTGTTCATTTCACCTTAGATGTCAGATTTATTGGCATGAAGTTATTCATAATATTCCCCTTTTTTCTTTTTTAATGCCTGTCAGATCTGTGGTGATATCCCTTCTTTAATTCCTGGTATTGGTAATTTATGTCTTCTTATAATGATCATTATACTGAGAGGTTTATCAATTGTGTTGATCTTTTTTGAGAACCAGCTGTTGGTTTTGATTTTTCTCTCTAGTTTGTTCTTGTTCTATTTCATGGATTATTGGTCTTATTTATTCTTTCCTTCCTTCTATATACTTTGAGTTTAATTTTCTCTTCTTTTTTTAGATTGTTTCCCTTGTGATTTCTTCTTTGAATGATATCTATTTATTCATTTTTAATTTAATTCTCTTGTGCTCAGAGAACATACTTCATGATTTCAGTCCTTACAAATTTATTTTTATTTCATGGACCAAAATATGTGCTACTTTGTTGAATGCTCCTTGTGCACTGGAAAACACTGTGTCTTATAATACTATGGTTGAGTGGGGAGTATTTGTCATTTAGGTTAAGTTGGTTGTAGTGTATTTACAGGATTATTCGTTAGTCCATTGTAATAGCAAAAGATTGAAAACAATCAAATGTTCAAAAATACAAAAAAGGGAATGATATGTCACTATAAAAAATAAGGAAATCATTAGCCACTGATATTGTAAGATCTCTTTAATTCAAAAGGTAAATAAATCAAGTACATAATTGCATATATTACAGAATATTACCTTTTGTGGAAAAGTTTGGAAAATAATATATCCATATTCATTTGTATTTGCATAAAAGCACTGGGAGAACATACAAAAAAGGTATAAAAGTGTTTCCTTATAGAGAGCAGGAGGAAGGAGACAAAATGGACAAGATGGGAAGAAGCAAGAATTCTGAATATAGTTTTTTAGTTCTGAAATATTGAAGAAGGAAATATATAAATTAAAACCTACCATCAATATTGATGATTTTTCTCTAGCCACATTCAGTTACTTAGATGCAGCAACGGAGTAGGTAGAGAGTTGAATTCATCTAGAATTCAGACTTGAATAAGCAAGTATAAAATGAGAAGATAAAGGGAGTTCATGTTGGGAGTAATTTTGAAGTTGAGTGACTTGTTGAGCATGGCATTTAAGTGGGATAAAGAGAGAAGGAGAGGGACAAGTGGAAAGAGTGTCAATGTATTGTTGATTATTGAGAAGGATACTTGAAATTGCTATTTTGGAGATGTTGCAATTATTGCATATGACAGGGTAGAGGGTAATAACATGGAAAGTAAGTTAATTTTCTTTCTAATCTTTGAAACAAAGACAAATCATTGAAGTAGAGGAGGTCAAGGAGCTGGGAGGCCAGGATGTTAGAAGAAATAGGTATGTGGTTATTTGAAATCACTGGAGAATTAAGATGGGAATAATGCTGGAAATAGTGACACTGAGCCAGCACCTAAAACTACTGAGGGGCAGAAATCTGGATGTCAACAAATTAATACAACAGACAGAGGTATTGAATATTATAATCTGATGAAAAGATGACTTTAAATTTTAGAGATGAAGGAGGAACAGTTGTATGACACCAGTAGCAAGAAGGAAGGACAGTTCTATGATACTAGTAGCATGAAGGAAGGACAGTTGTGTGACACACTTCAGTAGCAAGGCATGAAGGTTATGGGAGACAAAAAACCTTGGTAATGTAAAATAGTACAGCTGCTCTAGAAGAAAGTTTGGCAATTACTCAAAAAGTGAAAAGCAACCACCATATTACAGCAATCCCCCTTCTCAGTATATACCCAAAAGAATTGAAATCATTTGTACACCATTGTTCATAGCAGTGTTATTCACAATAGTGAAAAGGTGGAAACAACCCAGATGTCTATCAGTGGATGAATGGATAAATAAAATATGGTATATACAATGGAGTATTATTCAGCTGTAAAAATGAATAACATTTTGGTTCATACTATAGCATGGGTGAACCATGAAAACATCATGTTGAGTGAAATAAGTCAGACACAAAAGGACATATTGTATGATTCCACTTATTCAAAATAATGAGAATATGCAAATTCATAGGGACAAAGTAGAATAGAACACAGGTTATTAGGAGTGTGAGGGGTAAGGGGAATGGGAAGTTAATGCAGAATGGTTGCAAGATTTCTGTTTGGGTTGATGGAAAAATTTTGGTAATGGATGGTGGTGAGGATAGGACAACATTGTGAATAAGATTAATACCACTGAATTGTATGCTTGAGGGTGGTTGTGATGGAAAATTTTATGTTGTATATGTATATATATGTACATATATATAAATTTTATGTTGTATATGTATATACATGTAAACAGCTTAAAAGAGAGACAGATTCTAAAGAGACAATGACAGTTAAATGCAATAAATAAGCCTACACTGGATCAGTATGCCTAAAAGGAGGCAGAAAATGCTCAAAAGGACATTATTGGGACAATTGCAAAAAAATGACATATAAATGGTATAGTGTTAAATTTCTTGAACTTGATAACTGTACTTCATGAGGTTACATAGTGAATATCATTGTTCTGAGGATATAATACACATGGAAATATTACTATTCAAGAAGCATCACATGTGCAACCTACTCTCAAGTGTTGAGGAAATAGATCCCTTGATAGAAAGAATAATATAACAAATGTGGCAAAATGATAAAAGTTGGTAAATCTGGTATCTGGCTAGGGAGTATTTTGGAGTTCTTTTATTGGTTTTGTATTATTTTTACAATTGTTCTGTAAGTTTGAAATTATTTCAAAAAAAGTTTAAATACAAAAAGTAATTACTACTTGTAATTTCCTTATGGAAGTTGGTATTCTCAAGCAATAAATGTTTATTTGGCTCAAGCATGGGAAATTTCTGAACTTCTCCACAATTTTGGGTTTCCAGTTAGATATGATATGACAGGAATTGGTGTTAGGTGATCTCACTGGGTGGAGAGACCTTTTTCTTTGTGAGGCTTTAGAATTAGGTGGAGATGATTGATACCTGCATCAGTCTCACCAACAATTAGGTGAGCACCATTTACAAAGTCCATTTTAATATTGAAGAAATAGACTTGACTTAAGTCACTATGTGAGTTAGGATCACTCTACATTAATATTCTCTAAATTAGGAACATGGATATTGAACAGGGAAGGATGGTGGATAGTTATAGGTAAAATCTCCCAGGTATAATTGTAAAAATCTGAGAACTGGAAAAAACCTTAGAGATTTTGTCCACCTCAGAGGCCCAAGTTTAAGAGAATGATTAGATCTCTTATAAGATCAAGTTAAAAAAAAAGATACAATTACTTTTGTTGCATAACAAACCACTCTAAAACTTAGTAAACAGAAATAACAACATTCATCCTTTGGCTCACAAATCTGCAGTCTGAGCAGGGCTCCATGGCACTGACTTATCCCTATTCCATGTGATATCAGCTGGGTTGGCTCTACTGAGGGTTGGAGGATCCACATTCAAGATAGCTACCTCATATGGTTTGCAAGTTGTTGCTGGCTGTGGGCTAGGAGTTTATTCCAGGCTATGGTTTGGGGCCCTTGATTCCTTTGTAGATGAGCTATTCCATAGGTTGCTTGGGCTTCCTAGAAATATGGTGGTTGAGTTTCAAAAATGGGCATCCCAAGAGAAGAAGGCATTTTTATGATCTGCCCTTGAAAGTCGCGTAGCCACTTCTGCCAAAATCTCTAGGTTGAGTATGTAACAGATATATCTAAGGTTCACGGATTGTGTAGACTCCACACCAATGGGCACGTCAAGGTTATATTAAAGAAAAGCATATGGGATGGGAGTTATTGCTGTGTCCATCTTTGGAAAATATAATCTGCATCAGTTGTTTGCTAAAGAATTTGCATATACTTATGACATAATAGTCATAATAAAGAATTTTCGAGACTTTTGGAAGACTTTCTGGAAAGATTAAAATTTTTTCAACTAAATGTTTTATTTGGTACAAAATTTATATTTTGACTAGTGCATTTTCTAATATAACTTATGTAGATAGTTTGATTGAACATCATAAGTACTTGGAATCTCAGGTAGAACATGAGATTTTGTTGGTTTGTCCAGAGTGATGCCCTGATGAATCGCAGAGTGATTCGATCAGTGAGTGGAAAAGTATTTGCAAAGCCCCCTTCAGGAAATAGTGAGAATGGGGAGAAATTCAACTTCCCCAAGTTGAATTCTTGATATTCTCATAAGCAGTGTGGACAACCAAAGCTGTAGGCTGAGCCCCCAGTCTTGGGGTTTATTCATATGAAACTTAACCCCACAAAGGATAGGTCAAGTCTACTTAAAATTTAGGCCTAAGAGTCACCCCAAAGAGAGCCTCTTTTGTTGCTCAGATGTGGCCTCTCTCTCCAGCCAACACAAAAAGCAATCTCACCACCCTCCCCCTGTGTACGTAGGACATGACTCCCAGGGGTGTGGACCTTCCTGGCAATGTGGGACAGAAATCCTAGAATGAGCTGAGACTCAGCATCAAGGGATTGAGAAAAACCCTAGAATGAGCTGAGACTCAGCATCAAGGGATTGAGAAAAACCCTAGAATGAGCTGAAACTCAGCATCAAGGAATTGAGAAAACCTTCTCGACCAAAAGGGGGAAGAGTGAAATGAGACAAAGTGTCAATGGCTGAGAGATTCCAAACAGAGTCAAGAAGTTATCCTGGAGGTTATTCTTACGTATTGAGTAGATATCACTTTGTTAATTCAAGATGTAATGGAGAGGCTGGAGGGAACTGCCTGAAAATGTAGAGCTGTGTTCCAGTAGCCATGTTTCTTGAGGATGATTGAATAATGGTATATATAGCTTTCACAATGTGACTGTGTGATTGTGAAAACCTTGTGTCTGATGCTCCTTTTATCTACCTTTTCAACAAACGAGTAGAACATATGGAATAAAAATGAATAATGGGGGAACAAATGTTAAAATAAATTTAGGTTGAAATGCTAGTGATCAGTGAAAGCGAGGGGTAAGGGGTATGGTAGGTATAATCTTTTTTTTCTGTTTTCGTTTCATTTCTTTTTCTATGGTCTTTTATTTCTTTTTTT
>PVIY010044040.1:0-19964 GCA_004026745.1 Myrmecophaga tridactyla
TGATTGAACAATGATATAGCTTTCACAATGAGACTCTGTGAATGTGAAAACCTTGTGTCTGATGCTCCTTTTAGCTACTATATCAACAGAAGAGTAGAACATATGGAATAAAAATAAATAATAGGGGGAACAAATGTTAAAATAAATTCAGTTTGAAATGCTAGTGGTAAATGAAAGCGAGGGGTAAGGGGTATGGTATTTATAATCTTTTTTTTCTCTATTATCATTTTCTTTTTCTGTTGTCTTTTTATTTCTTTTTCTAAATCGATGCAAATGTTCTAAGAAATGATGAATATGCAACTATGTAATAATATTAAGAATTACTGATTGTATATGTAGAATGGAATGATATCTTAATGTTTTTTTGTTAATTTTTTAATTAATAAAAAAAGTTTAAAAAAAAAAAAGAAATAGAGTAAAGGCATTTCTATTTTGAGCTGTTATTTCAAAATTGAAAGAATGTTCCCAAAGAAGACTGGGAGGAAGGAATTTATGAAAACTATATATAAGATCAAATAATTTATTTAAAAAAATTTACTCTTTATCTCCTATACCAAGATGATATATAGACATGTAACCTCCATGTCTACTTTAGTGTCCTAACTTGTGTTAATTAAAAGAATAAATTTTAAACCTCTTTTCTATTTGCAAACCTCTGTTTGCTATTCTACTCCCCTTCCAGAAAATAATTTTGTTGAGTCAAATTATGCCCATGCTGAAGAAGTCACATTGGTCTACAGCCAGCACCTTTACTTGATAACCTCCCTGCATTCAAGATGCAAGCACTTTCTAAGTGCCACGGGGGAAGCTACAAAGCTGATTTTGGTCCCTGGTCTCAGGCGATTACAGGCTAGTGGGAGTAAGAGACAAGTCAAAGGACAAATATGACAGCAGAGTTCTAGCGACAGTGAGGATGAAGCTACAGCAAGTCTACCCTCCCCTGCACCTAGAACGCTGATTGCCAAGTTTCAAACAAGATGGGGCAAATTAAAATAAAGTAGGGCCTTTTCCATACCACCATGCTGCTTTGGCATCCAAGGGGTTTTGCCTTGTCTTGATGCCTTCATATCTCAGACCTATTATTGGGTCCCTCAGGGACCATCCCTGACACAGGATAAACAGTGTCTCCCTCTCCTCCCCGCTTCCAACCCAGGCTCGAGTCCTCGCAAAACTCACTTACAAACTCCCCATCCCCACTCCTGCTTGACCAACCACTACAGCGCCACCCATTCAACAATGGAAAGGCATAGCACTTGGGTTCACTGGGACCCCCTGCCCCCTGCCCCCTGCTCCCTGCCAGCTTGGTGGAGCCCGTGCTCATGACATGTTTCCCCGAGGGGTCCTGCGAGGCATGCTGCTCCCCTCCCTTCTGGGACCCGTGAGTATTAATAAGCTTCTCTTTCATACATCTTTGGTGCCACTCATCCTATCTACATGAAGAGCCTTACAAAACACAAGGGCTAGAATGTTTGTGAAGCAACATGTGCACTGAGAACTGAGCAAAGACCTAAATGAGGAAAGGGTGCACAGGCCCAAGAATCAGAACAAGAGCAGGTCGGCATGAAAACAGCCCAGCACATTCCAAAGTCCCGACTGCAGCAAGAGTGCTGAGGTCGTGGGTGGGAGGTGGGGGACAGAAAAGAGACAGCAGCCCCATCTCCCAGAACCTGGAAAATCTGGAAAGATGAACTAACCTCAAAGCAAGCTTGTGCTGGCAGCAGCGTAAAAAGACAATGATTCCTGGGCCGGAAGACTTTGACTATAACTTGACAGAAGAAATTAGCATTAAGGAGAGAATCTGTGGATCAAAAAGGGTCCAAAAGGAAAGACTACATCATTAGTTACGGGTGGATGGCATGGGTTTCTAAATCGGCAAATGGGAGACTGCCAAGAAATAAAGCCACATCATCAGAAGCTTTTCAATGTTTAACTTCTAGAACTAGGAACTCTTATAGCTTGAGTTCTGGTAGAGAAGAAGGCTTCTCAAATAAATTGATCTACCCAAGTCATACACTCAGTTCACTTAGAGAAAATGTTCATTGTCAAACAACACACTTGCATCCCAGGTCACAAACCTTGTGAGTTTTGATGGTGAGACTCAGCCTCCCCAAACACAATTATTTCTGAAACCAATTGGAGAGTTTGCATCTACCCAGCTGGGGCATGGACATTTAACCTGAGTGACCATGCCAAGGGACCTGAGCCATCTGTTCCAGTCTTCGCTAGCTCAGTCCATGGCAGTTTCCTTTAGTGGAGTCATGCTGCATTTTGAATGATCCTGCCTCATTTCATGTTCCAGAAGGTCCTGCAGGGCTGATCTTTGCTGCTTCTGGGTCCCATCCAGCATCTCTTGCAACTAAGCTCCTCCATACCTGCCCCCCTCCTCAGTTTCCCTCTGGTGCACAACTTCAGGGGACTTGCACTGGCTGTCCCTCTGCCAGCTCTGCTCCCCTGGGCCCCATTTCACCACTAGATCTCACAGGGGACCCTCCCACCATCAGCCTATCTGCGGTCATTTGAATTATGTGTCCCAATTCAGATATATCCTTTATTTTAATCTGCATTCTTCTGCTGTAGGTCCCATTATAAATAGGATCCCTTGAATATTTTTTTAGTGATGATGTGGCCTGACCAAAGGAAGGTGGGCCTCAATACAGATTATTGGAAGCAGAAGAAATTCATAAAATGTCAGAGAAAGCCACAGGGGTAAGCCAGAGGTCAGAAATCAATGGAACCGAGAAAAGAACAGAGAGGACATGGATGGCTATTTGACACGAGGCAGGGATGTAAGCCAACGGAACCCCAAGGCTCGCTGGTCGCCAACATCAGAATACTATAGCCTTTGAGGAAAAAGCATTGCCTTGCTGATGTCTCAGTTTTGGTCATCTAGCCTCAAAATCATGAACCAATAAATTCCCATTGTCTAAGCCAACCCATTGTGTGGCATTTGTCATTGAAGCCTGGCCAACTAAGACACTATCTAAAGATGCTCTCCTTTATGCCCAATTCACTCCCCAATACACCATCCTGGTAAATGCCCTTCAATGCCCCTATGCTGGCTTATTGATTTTTTTGTTTTATTTGTCTACCTCCTCCCAACTAAAACAGGAGCTCAATTTAAGGAAACAGCTGTGTGTTTTCTAACTACCCGGTTGCCAAAAAGGGTGCTTTGCACCCCACTGGTATACAATAAATTTATTGGGTCAAAGAATAACTCTCTTATTTAATGAGCACCCAATCTTCATTCAACCCGGAATCGTAAATCAAATAACTCTAGATTCAATTTTAGCCATGAAACATTTGAAACATCAGAACAACCAAGACACTGAAAAAATCTGCTCTGGAGCAAGAAAAGCCTGTCTTAGTAATTCTACTTAGCTGTCTCACTTTTCTGAGCCCCAATATGCCCATCTGTACAATGGGCACATAGCCAGTCATGCCATAGGCTGATGTGAACTGAGAATAACTGAGTTACATACCAAAGCTTGCCTTTTGGTTCACAATCAACTTCATATAGTGTCTCATTCAGAGATCAACAGGAAACTTGGATAACAGTCAAGTGACACAAGAGACCCCTGCCTTTCTTAAACTCCATGTGAGATGACGTGTTGATAAAATCTACACTCTTGGGGAGGAACAAAACCCATTAAGAGCTCCTCAGTAGCAGAAGCTGTAATGAAACACCCAGCATCCCTGTCTCCACAAAGACCTTCACTAGTCACTGCTCAAATGAATTAATGTTGGTTCCCACAAGAAGATGTAATTTAATAATCCTTGAATTGCCGAGGTCTGTGTATTTTTAAACCTGAAGGCTCAATTAGCAGCTGGAGTTCAATCACTAGAGTAGCACTTGTAATCTTAGACAATGACTTCACGCTGTGTAGAAACTCTGGCCATAAGGGCTGTATATTTTAAGGCACATTAGTACTACTACATTTCTACAACTTTCTCTAAACACTTGATGCTTCCAGAGACTGCATTTGTTCTTCCTCAAAAAGGGAGCTGACATGTTACAAAGGTACTGCACAAATGCAAGGTGTTAATCGTAGGAGGGGTTATGGGAGCTCTGTACCTTCTGCATGATTTTCCTGTAAATGTACAACTTCTCTAATAAAAAAGAGAGAATAAAGGAAACTGACTAAATAAAAGTTTTCCTCTTAGGAAATAACACGTCTCGTATCTCTTGATAGGTGCACCCAAACCATAGTGTCACCCCTAAAGAACAGCGTCCACATTCTCTGATTGCTCAGGTAAACACAATCGTTGGATACACAACTCATCTCTTTTTTTCTCCCACTGCTAAGTGCACATTTTCCCCTTGCCTACCCTGCTGACTTAAAGTTCTTTCCCCTCAAATGTGACTACATATGATTTCATCTTGTGCAATCCATTGTTTCTATGAACTCTTTCTCATACCATGAAAGAAAAAAAATAGAATTTCAGTGTATTTATAGGGAATTCATATGCAGACTCTTATAGATTCCAGCTGATTTAAGGAGGTCAGAAACAACACACTACTGCACATGGAAGGACTTTTTTTTTATGACATACTTCTAAAACTTACAGGAGCTGAAAGAAATGTGCAAAACTTAGAGGGGTGATCATCTGGAAAGACGTACCAATCACTTTATTTGGGTAACTTGGCTTTTTCTGAAGAGCATCTTACACAGGCAAGATCACCCCTGGGTGAGCATAACTCACACAACTTGTACTCAACAAGTAATCACAAATCACTAACTTAATAAACACATAACTGAATACATAACTCAGTTGCCTTTAGAGCATATAATTTTGGGAAGCAGTATAATTTGTGCTTTGGAAGTGCATGTTTAAGCTTCATGCAGTACTGTACAATATGGGTGCAACTGAAAATAAGCAGAAAGACTATTCAACATAGAATTACATATCTTGTTAAAGCTAACTTCACCAAATGCTTAGCAAAACTTAAATCGAGGGGAAATGAGAAGGTAAAGCACTCGCCCACAGTTATATAAGAGAGTTAAGATTATAACTCAATCACCTGGAGGTAATTTCTGTCATGATTTTCCCGCTTTTCCTTTTCTATGTTCCTAAAACCACAAGCTATAGGTAGGTGACTGAGAAAGCCTTAACTAAACTTAACGGCTCTTCCAAAGCCATAAACATGAGGCACGAGAGGCTTACATAGACCTTACATAGACCATAGGCAAAGAGAAAAAGAAACCACAGTCCTTGTTTTACAGATTATGTAAATAAACCAGAAAAGAAATATACAGATGTAAAAGCAAGACAGTTTGCTCTTAAGCAATCTGCTTCTTGGGGATTTCAATGTAGGAAAAAGTCTTAAGCAACATCTGTGAGCAAAATATTTTAAAGATCAGTACAGCAGCTTACCATCACGAACTTGTATATTAAAACAAAGAAGTTTACAGTGCAGAGGCGAATTTGCCAAGCACTGCGCTATATAATCAATACAGGGCAGGATATACTCCCCAAAATGAGCACATGGAGAGGTAACTCTAGTTCGAGTGGCAGGTGGGAAAAATTTCAGGAAAAGGCTTTATGGAAGAAATGCTATTTTTACATGAGTAGGGTTATGGCGAGGGTTGAGGAGTAGGGATCAGGGACTAGAATTTACAAAGCAAGCAATTCATTCTTTCAACATATTGAGCACCGGGCACAATGCCAGCCTGTGTGCGTTGGATGCTGAGGGCCTTGCCCAGTAAAGCCGTTAAACTGAATTGTAGGGAAAGAGTGAGGGAAGAGACTCAGATCATCTTCCTGGAGGTTTTCTAACAACATGCGAAAGGCCGGAGCAGTTTTATTTCTAGCAAGGTAAGAACCTTTGATGACCAAAAGTCCATGGAGGTGGAAAGCGCAAAGAAAGAGAAATCGGCCATATGATAGAATCAGGAAATGAGACTACTTAATTAGAAGAATTATGTAGTGAAACACATATTTGAATAGTTGGAAGGATTTTTCTATTTTTCTCTTCAAATCCTGCCTTGGGGGAAAAACTTTCATCGCTTGTGAGTTGACACAAAGAATAACTTTTTAAAACAAATCATAATGCTGGCTTTTTGGTTCAAGTTTGATATTTTTTTGGAGAGGATACATCTAAGAGAATATATTCTTTAACATTCAGTTGATCATAACTTCATTTATAACAAAATATTAAAAATATTTAACTTTGAAATGCAGAGGGGCCAGCCTCTCCAGAACATCGACTAGTTCCATCCCCCTATCCCATATTATTGTCAGCCCCATCCAACATGACAAAATTAGAATGGGCATAGCCCAAATACCCCTAAACAGTAGGAGAAAGATCAAAGGTGATGGTGGAGTTATACAGGGAAGGCACATGCGCCAGTATGAAAGGATTACGTACCCTAGAAAAGCCATGTTTTAAGCCTGATCTTGAGGAGGCAGCCCTTTCTTTTCATCTCTATTCAGTACCGTATGTTGGAAACTTGATTTAGATTTATCTACGGGGAGCTGTGACTCACACAGTTGTGGGTATTAACCTTTGATTAGAGGGAGATGTGACTCCACCCATTCCAGGTGGGTCTTGATTAGTTTCCTGGAATCCTTTAAAATAGGAAGTATTTTGGAGAAAGCTACAGAGCCACGAAAGAGCCACGAGAACCATGAGAGCCATGAGAGCCATGAGAGCCCATGCAGCCAGAGACCTTTGGAGATGAAGAAGGAAAATGCCCCCGGAGGAGCTTCATGAAACAAGAAGCCTGGAAAGAAAGCTAGCAGGCGTTGCCACGTTCACCATGTGCCTTTCCAGTTGAGAGAGAAACTCTGAACTTCATCAGCCTTTTTTGAGTAAAGGCAACCACTTGCTGGTGCTTTAATTTGGACAATTCTGTAGACTTGTTTTAATTGCGACAATTTCACAGCCTTAGAACTGTAAACTTGCAAGATAATAAATTCCCCCTTTTAAAAGCCACTCTGTTTCTGGTATATCATGTCCTGGCAGCAAGCAAACTTAAAACAGTAGGATTTAACAAATTAGTATGATTGCTGAATCATTATATTGATATTTCTTTTCATCTACAGTACCTTAGAGCAGCTAGAAGTAAAAACTTAAAATTGTGGAACTGTAACCCATATCAAACTCTGAAATCTGTTTTACAACTAATTGTTGTAAAATTTATTGCTTTTATGTATATATGATATTTTTCACAAAAAAGAAAAAAGTTCATTGTGATGAATGCAGTTATCTGATGATATTGTGAACCACTGATTGTACACTTTGAATGATTACATGGCATGTGAATATATAACATATATCAATAAAATTGCATTAAATTTTTTTTTTAATTATAGAATCTTGAGCCCAAACCCAGACCAAATGAATGAGAATCCTTGGTGCTGGAGCTTAAATATATATAGTTAAAATTCTTTGAAAAAAAAGAACGAAAACACTGTCTTGATAATACATGATATGGACATTTTCACAGCCCTAAAATTGTAAGCTTGTTAAGTCAATAAATTCCCATTGTTAAAAGACAAAAACAAAAATTAACTTAGTACACTTCAAAAGGACTAACACACTACCTTTAAAATTATAAAATCTTTGCAAATCAATTTTTTACATTAAGATGATGGCTTAGATCTGTAACACTAACAGCCTTTCTGTTTTCAGATTATTTCTCTCTTCCAAAGCATAGGCTGGAGGGAGGGCCAGACAGAATCATTCCTTCTCTAGGTTTACAAATAGGATTGTTTTATATCGCAATATTCCACTATCCTGAGATATCTTTTCTCCATGCTTCTTCTCACCATCACTCCTCTCAATGTTACTTATCTCATTACAGTCATTCCCATTTCTTTTTTCTCTTCATAAGAAATCAAATTCAGAAGTTGACAAAAAATGTCCTTCATTTTATTAACACATCTTCCATTTGGCACATTAATTCCCTGAGGGTATTAATAGATGAAAATCATATATGGTCAAAGGTATGCTTGAGACACATTCACAGGACAAAAGTCCAGGCTCTCTGTGCATTACAGAGGCATCAAATGGGGAAATTTTGCTCTAGGTTCAGTACAAATGTGTTTTCTACAATTTCTAAATTTTAGCCACCTTTCAATGCTTCGAAGAGGAGAACAGATCTCCAAGTCCATAGAGGGTAGCCCACTATCTCCCAAGCAGTCCGCCTACCTTTGTGTGTGTGTGTGTGTGTGTGGTCTCCATGGTGATGGACCCTTACTTATAGATCTGGACTGAATATGGTAAGCAACGACATTACCCAGAGCAAAGATAATGAGCCCACGCTAAAACAGTAGGCTGACTGTTGGTCTAACCAAAAACCAAACCTATGAAGACTGCTGTGGTTGGGAAGAGCACAGATGATAGAATAATTATTTTTAATACTTAAAAAACCCCAAGACAGTGGAATCACACTAAATAGCAGAAAAGGTTAAGGAAAATGGAAATAAAAATAAATATACTCAATAAAAAATAGGAGAAATCCCATCCATGATTACATTGATTTAATACTTAATTCACAAAAGATATTAAGAGTTTCCTTCCTATTTATTAAGTAAACATTTTTTGATGCATTTCAAGGCAGCTTCTTGTACACTCGTGAAGAGGACAGAGCACAGAATAACCAGGATGAGATTACCTCGCCGGGACCCCCAAGTGCTGCAGGGAAGAAACTTATCACCACAATTCTAACCCAGTATTGGAAGTGACAGACCGAGGCCAAAATGAAACATTCCCAGTCCCGTTACACATCCCAGGGACCCTGCCCAATCCCTAACGGTGCTCAAAATAACTTCCCATCATAAGTATGGATTTATTGTGGCTTTTATACTACTCTAGGTCTGTCTTTCCTCCCTCAATGACTTCACAACATTTTACTGGAAGAAAGTAAAATGTCACCATTGGATTGCTCATCCCCACATCTCCCCTTGCTCATACAAGCACCAAGTAATATATTTGAGAGCGCCTCTTTCTAACATTTGGTTCTACGATTCCATTAAAAATGGAGTATAAGGATTTTTGTCTTAAATTAAGATGTCTATCAACTGTAAAAGTGTTTGTATTAGAAAATTATTTTCCCAGGCATTATGAGGACGGTGTATCCCTACTGTCCACTCTTCTCAATTTGTAGGCTATTGCTGTCTCATGTTTCAAATCAATATTTTTAAACCCACAGCCATTGTTAAATATATTCAATATTAAACTAGGTTTAATCATATGACACTTGCTTTGCGCTTTATCCTTTCCACTCAAGATCATTTTCTTTCTGTACAAATTACGGTCTTGACAAACTCTAGGATCTGTCCTGTGACTACTTGTTGAAGAGTGCTTTCGAAAACTATTGCTTTTTTTGTTTTTTGGCTTTGTATACAACGAAACAAAAAGTTAAAAAATTACATCGTCTTGAGAATTTCCTATAGTAAGGGTCTGGTAGTGGCAAACTCTCAGCTTTTGTCTCTGTAATATCTTTCTTCAAATGTTTTCTGCCTATAAAATTCTAGTTTGGTAGTCATTTTCATTTAACATTGAAGCTGTCATTCCACCATGCTCTGGTTTCCACTGGGGTGAGAAATCATGAGCTTCCCCTGAGGAAGTAATCTACAACATTCCCTTGCTCTCCCACCTGCTTTTAAATCTTCTCCTTGTATTTGGTTCTGAAGTTTCTCTGAAGTTTCACTGTGATATGTTTTCATAAAGATAATTTTACTGATCCTGTTTAGGATTTATTGGGGTTTTTTTATCCATACATTGGTATCTTTCTTCACTTCTGGAAAATTCCTAGCCATTATTTCCTCAAATATTCCCTTTGCCTTTTTCTAGGTCTTCTCTCCTTCCGGGGCTGTGGTGATAGCACTATCTGATGTTAAACCTCTGGATTCACACTGTGGGCCTCAACCTCTCCTCTGTTTTTTCTGTTGTTTCTCCTCTCCACACTGTATTCTAGATCAGTGACAGCAAACTATGGCCTGTGGACCAAATCTGGTCACGGCCTGTAATCATTGGATGTTTTTTACCTTTTTAAAGGGTTGAAAAATAAAACAAAGACAAATAGGCAACAGTGACCATATGTGGCCTGCCACAACCTTTACAGAAAAATATTTATCATGCCTGTGTTCTAGATCATTTTCTTACTATTCTTTTGTTTCACCTACTCTTTCTAGAGTATTATCTAATATACTGTTCAACCCCTTTTTGAGTTTTTAATTTGCTACTGTATCTGTCATTTCCATAAATTCTATTTAGTCATTTTTCCTATCTGTTGTGCTACTTTTTATAGTCTATTATTCCCTACAGATATCCGTAGGCTTATAGTCCATTTTGCAAATGTAGTCTGCATGGTGGTTTTATATTCTTTATCACGTTATTCTAGTATCTTCAATATATGTAGTTTGTTTCTGGTGTCTTTTTTGTACTGCTCATTGTTCACGGTGTTTCCCCCCATGCTTTACTATTTTTGACAATGAACCCATTATTTTCACTTAGAATAAAGCTGCCCTTGTCCTAAGAGGATCTGCATTTGCTTTTGACAGATGTGTAGTTTGAGGGTCCCTAGACCCAAAGGGGAGGAGAGCCCAGGCTGGAGCTCCAGAAGACGTCAGTGGAGCTCACTCTTACCCTGAGGGTGAAGCCCTCTGAGATCCCCAGCTTTGGGGGAAGAAATTCCCTAGATGAGTTCCTGTCATTCTCCCCTGCAGACGTGTCAAAATAAAAGCTCAAATTCACTGAAGTCAGCAAATGTGTCTTTAGGATTCCAGCAGTCCTCTGTTTACCTTACTATCTTATCTTGTCTTCCCTATTTTTAAATATATATTTTAAAATATTTTATTCAAGAGTTTTATTTATTTTCAGAAGAGGGGTTGGTTAGAGTCACCCAGCCTACCATTACTGGCAAACAGACACAGAAGTTCAATTTTATAATTACATTTTGTCAAGAGTTTTTCCATTTCAGTGTTAAGAAGGTGATCAGGCAAGCTCGTTCCCATTGTCCAAGGAGCCTAATAAAAGTACATGTTGGCTGCGGTCCAGCACTGTGCTATTCCACATGTCCCTGGAAAAGTCTTAAGATACTTACTACCACTAGGCATTGTCTCTACCAGCCATATGAAGTATTTTACCCTGCACAAAGATCCTGCTGAAAAAGGAAACTCTATAAATCCTATAGTTTCTAAAGAAGGACAGGGTTTACTTTTCAATCAGTTTTTACTTCAATTAATATAATTTTCTGTTGCTCAAGAGCTCAAAAGAGACCAATTCCCTAAAGAGATTGTTTTTGAGTATTCTAAACAAGGCCATCCACCAGGAAGCAAAATTCTATTCACATGACAGACAAACGCAGGCCATGTCCTGTCCTAGTGCCCATTCCAACAAAACCTATTTCTTCTCCCAAGCCTACACGTCTCTCCAGACAACAACAAGGCAGCTGCAGGGCAATAACCACATGCTACATGAAGAGCCACGAAGCATTATCTTCTCCACTTCTTCCCAATCATTTCCTCAGCTCCCTGGTCAGCTCTGAAAATCCCCTCTTGCCTATACATGCGTAGGCTCCTAACCAACCCCACCTATCACTCTCAACCACCACATTACATGTTTGTTTGTTTTATCTTTCAATGCAATTTTATTGAAACATATTCACATACCATATAGTCCATCCAAAGTATACAATCAATGGCTCCCAGTATCACCATGTGGTCATGCATGCATCACCACAATCAATTTTAGAACATATTCATTATTCCGAAAATAGAAAGAAAAATTAAAAAGGAAAACACAAAACACCCCATATCCCTTAACAATGCCCTCCCACCAATTTTTTTTTTGTCTTTATTTTATTACTCATACACTGGATAAAGGGCAAGTCAGTCACAAGGTTTTTACACATACAGTCACATGATAAAAGTCATATAATCATTACCAAAGACCAAGGCTACTGAACTATAGTGCAACAATTTCAGTTTTTCCCTTCTAGTATTTTTAATAGACTAGAAACTAAAAAAAAAACAAAAAAATCTACATAACGAATTAGTAGTCAATCATTTGTCAAATCCTAATTTCTCAGTCACACCTCCTCCCTGTCATCTGATCATTCTCTCAGTCTTCAGGGGTGTGAGGGCAATGACCGCTGTAACTTCCTCATCCTGCAAAGGGGTGTCAATCTATAGGACAGAGGAATGAAAGCGGTTGATGTTCTTTGAGAGATTGGCTCCTCAGGTTTCAGGGCTTATCTGACCTAAGGACAATGTGGAGGCCTTAAGTTCCCCATTATATATATATCAAACCTGGGTCTCCAGCATGGCGGGCTAGACGTCTGCCTGCTGAGCCATCACGGTCCACCCCTCATTATATTTTAATATTTGCTGAATGCTCAGAAGCAGTAGAATAGTGGCATTTATACCCATATACCAAAAGAAAGGAAAATCCAAAAGCTACATAAAATCAAGCATAAGCCAACAACATCTTAAGTACTCGGGTATGTAAGAGCTATCCTTTCACCTTGCCACCTAAATATTCATTCATGCTCATATTATTCTACTGCCTGCTTTTTCCTTAGCCACAAGACTTCATTTATAATTCTATTTTTATTTTGGCCAATTATCCAGATGGCATCATACTATCATCTACTCCTCGAAACACCATCTGGTCTTTCAGCTTCTAAATGTCTTTTATAGGGTAGGTACTTAGTCACAAAGTTTAACACTGATTTCATGAGCATTACATGCATATATGTTGGAAACCTGCAGGTAATTTATATATCAATTTCTATATTGTCTAAATCATACAAAACATGGGAACCCATACATTAACTGACATAAACAATGCATCATTGGGCAGTAGGAGGAGTTGGTAGAATAAAAGGATAGAAAAAAATTAGAATATTTAAATACTAAAATAAATACATGTATATATCACATCACCAATTTCTGTCTTCCAAACCAGCAAGAAACCCACCTCTTTCTCTATGGCTGTCTATTAGTCCTTAGCTAATGTGACTATTCTAAGTATAGATAATATGATGGGTAAATGGAAGATCCAAGGTAAGAATGAAGGAAGAGGGGAACTTCTTAAAATATTCTCCCCAAATGGTCCCCAAGACCATTTTAGTTTTTCTAATTCCCCATTAATATAGAAAAACCATGGGGAAGTTTTTTTTTAATTCTAAGTTAGTAAATTTTGGGATGGAATTATAATAAAAAGCAATACATTCAAGAATTTCATAAATATAATCATCATAAACAGCAAAGCAGACGTAAGAACAAGGTCAGCAAAGCAAATATCTCGTCCTTTGCTTGGTACCTTAGAGTTTTGTCAAATAAATCAGCTGTCAGTTTTATTCATTTCATACTCAAAAAATCATCCTGTGACTTCTCAATGGAGAGAACGGAAATACGGAATACTGATGACAACTCTTGGATTCAAATGAATACAGATCCCAAAATTTAATTAAATTTAGATATAAAAATAATCAATCCCTAAAATCAAAATCTAACTTCTAATGTTCATAAATTCCATTTGAATAACTAGGAAAAGGCCTTCAAACTAATCTGTTAGACAATGAGAAAGAAATTGTATATGGCCATTAAATGACTATCTGTATAATTACAGTCAAAAAATTAATTTTCAGAAAATGAAACTATTTTTGCTTTCAACTTGACATTACGGTCTTGGTTATTTCTATACAAAGATAGCAAGATTTTCAGCCCCACCTGAATATATCCTTATGAAGATTTATCAGTTGAGTCTTGTTTACTACTAAAACTATAATTAAACTGTACAGTAAGCTATTTGTATGTCTGCAATAATTTCCTTTCAAGATACAACAGGCTTCAATTTTATTCTGCAAAATCATTCTCAATTACATATTTAATCTCTGTGCCACTGCTTAAATTACAAACGCACCACCCACTAGCCCAGATTCTGAGGTTATTATCATGTTCAATAGCAACCACATGTGCCAGTCTGCCACAGTAATTTGTACTCTATGACCTAATCTAACCCATAAGACTTTGCTAATGCTTTACAAAAAAACACAAGTTGATCCCTGGTATTCATGACTCAGAAACAGAAAAAATAAATGCTCCAGAGGTGAAGCATCCTAGAAGTATCGCCTTTTCTCTAGATCCTAAAGCAAACTATTTATAACTATTTAGGGACTTGGGGTATCTTACAAATTAAACTATCTCAAATATTGTTCTTAAATTTTATATTTCACTAAGTGGTCACCAACGAATGAAAACAAGGAAAGGATTTATATTCATGTACCTGGGGGAAAAGGTTTGCTCTAGAATCCTTTTTGCCCAGAAAGAAAAGAAGGAACAGGCCACCTAAAAAGATACGTAAGGTATATTGAGGTCCGGTCTCTAAAAAAGAAACAGGGTTTCAAACACTGATAAATATTCTTCACACAGGACCTGGTACACCGGTGACAAATCAGGGTGATATTACCTGCTACAAATTTTACCCCTGACTTGCCAGGAAGCAATGTGATCAAGTTTCACTTCCCAATAAAGCCTGTGTGGTTGGTAGCAGAGAACCCTGACATATAAATCTTTACGTCACATTAAGGATTGAGCATCTGTGTACTGATGGGGAATAAGGAACAACAGGAACAGTAGACACTCCTGAAGAAAGTGACATTGGCCAAACCATTTTGGAGAGAAATCAGGCAATACTTGCAGCCTTCAAGATGAACAGGTCAAGCAATTCCATTTCTGTTTCTAGGAACACAACTGAGGCACATAAGGGGACATGCACATGAAATGTTCTCGCAGCACTTGTGATAATAGAAAAAATGGAAAACTGTCCAAAATAGCTGTCAACAAGTTTTAAATACTGCACACAACAATTAACTAGAGCTAGACGTATCAACATGAATAATGAAAAAAAAAAAAAACATAGGTGAGAAAAGCAAACTGCATAAAAATATATGAAGCGGTACATCATTTACAGAAAATTGGAAAACACAAAACAGAGTTTACATATAGTTTATGGATGCATACATATTACGCTAAAGGCACAAAAGCATTCATGGAGGGGATAATCACCAAATTCAGGATAGGAGATTTCTCTTAGCTAATGGGATAAAGCAGGGGAACAAATGTGACTTAAATTATCTATAATATTTTGTTTCTTCCAAAAAACTTCTATGGTGCACAGGTGGTTCAGTGGTAGGATGCTCACCTTCCATGTGGGAGGACCCAGGTTCAATTTCTAGACCATACACCCAAAAAACAAAAAATCTGACCATCTCTCTTTACTCCTTTTTTTTTTTGCATGGGCAGGCACCGGGAATCGAACTCTTCACTCTTGATTATAATGATTCATCTGCTGATTCTCTTTTACCTTCCACATAGAGAATCATATTTTCATATTTTATCAGTTACAGTTGTCCCCTTTCTATATTCATCCTTAAAACTTTTATCTTTTACTTCCTTATCTTACCATGCTGTGAGCTAGCATCTTCAGTAAAATGTTAAAAAGGACTACTGGCAGGGAATATGCTTATCTCATTCTTACTTTCAAAGATTCAATTCTATCATTTCACCATTAATCCAATATTGGGCATAGGTTTCTTCCATAATGTTCATTAACATTTAAAAAAATATTTTGGAAGATGCAGCTAGAGCAGAAGATGGAACCAGAACCCCTGTCTATTTCAATTTGAGTGGGCAGAGCAGGGGTCGACAAGCCTTTTCTAAAAAGAACCAGATAACAACTACCTTAGGTTTTATGGGCCATTTGAGCTCTGTTGCAATTACTCATTTGCACCATCGTAGCATGAAAGCAACCATAGGCAAAATGTAATAAACGAATGTATGTGGCTGCATTCCAATAAATGTTCATTTACAAAACAGATGGGTAAGCTAGAGTTGGCCCTTGGGTCATAGTTTGCTGATCTCTGTGCTAAAGGAACGAAAATTATCTGCGTTGTGCTGTTCAGTGTGGTAGCCACTGGTCAAATGGCTATTTAAACTTAAATGCATTAAAATTAAGTGAAATTAAAAATTCAGTTCCTCATTCAGACTAGTTATGTTTCAAATGATTTAATATCAGGCAGCTCATGACTATCGCAATGGATGACCATTATTTCCATTATCATAGAAAGTCCTCTGGACAGCCCCGACCTAGAACCACAGAGTACCACAATCATCTGCTCTGTAATGACACAGTGCTAAATATTGATTCAAAGTTCTAGGCTAACAATTGTAGGCCTGTATTTATAAATTCATTTCCTATCACACAACAGTATAAGAATTTTCATTTCTCACTAAGTCCTATGAAAAAGGTATTCTTCTATTTTAACATAGCAATCACCATTTCATTTCACATTGTCTTTAAATTGAACTTCCAGGCAATAAAAGGGGGAAGAGCCTAAAGGAGCTCAATGAAATATAATGCTAAAGGCCAAAGGAATATATTTAATTGAACCAAAATATTTTCCAATCCATTATAATTTAACTTTAAGCAGAAAAACCAGACCATTAAGCTGGATGAAGGAGATTACTAACTTGATAAGTCAAGAATTTCCCAAATGAAAGTAGGGCAGAGTTCATCTCTAAAGGATAATCCTGTGCCTACTTACCTAGTAAGCTTTGCTTTTTTTCTGCCAATAAATTCTTCTTCTTCAGTATGTTCTTAAATTATACATTTGAAATCATTCTCATGATGAAACGATTTAAAGGAAAATCAATACATTCAAACATAAAGAGAATCAGGGGCAGCTATCCATTTCACGGTTCACCTAGCTCGGTACACTGAATAAGAAAAGCAGAAAAGATCCATACAAATTGAAAATTCATCACCGTTTCAAGTTTTATGATATAGGGTTGTTCTAGTTTGAAAGCTATCAGAATATGCTATACCTGAAATGAAATGGCTTTCTAAAAAGGGGAATTTATTAAGTTGCAAATTTACATTTTTAGGCCATAAATAAGTCCAAATTCAGGCCCCAACAAGAGGTTACCTTCACTCAAGAAAGGCCAATGAAGTTCCAGGTTTCTTTCTCAAGTGGGAGGGTACATGGCGACATCTGCTAGCTTTCTCTCCAGGCTTAGCTCCCTGGGGGCATTTTCCTTCTTCGTCTCCAAAGGTTTCTGGCTGGACTCTGTCGGTTCTGGCGGATCTGAAGCTTTTTCCAAAATAGTTTCCTCTTAAAGGGCTCCAGTAAGCAACCCCACCTTGAATGGGTGGAGACACATTTGCATGGAAACCATCTAATCAAAAGTTAACACCCACAATTGGGTGGGTCACATCTCCGTGGAAATAATCAAAAAGCTCTCACCCTTGTGATACTGAGCAAGGATTAAAGAACTTGGCTTTTCTGGGGTACACCAGATTCAAACCGGCACAGGGTCCATCTGAAGTATTCATTTTTCTGTAATAGCTTCAAATTTAAAACATTAAATACAATCTCAATTCACAGGATTTCAACTCCACCAACTGAGAGTTTTCCAACTATAATTATACTACCTATACAAAACTGCAATAAGCCCTCTTCATTCATTAACCACAATAAATTGCAGGTAAACTGTCAGAAATTATCCATATGGAAAAGATGATCATGTGTATATGTTCAAGTGAGCATGCATGTGCCTAATTAATCTCCATCCAAAAAGATTTATTTCCCGGGACACAGGGGCCTTACTTCTGGTATTTTATTCTCAGAAAATAAGAGGCATAAAAAAAATAAGGACTGTCCCTCAACATGAAAGGTTAGAAATCACGTAAAGGTGCAGTAATAAGCGAAGAGGTCAATAAATCATGGCAACATATACAATAGAATTCTATATAGTTCTCTAAAAAAGGGCTGGAGCTACATATTTATTGATCTAGAGAAAAAAATTTTACTAAGGGAAAATAATAGGATAACCAGAATATCTAAAATACCTAAACTAATTTAAATATGGAATTGTGACTAATTATTTTTAAAAAAGGTGGCTATATACACAGATATACATATATACATACATGCATTTTTTATATATATGTATATAAATCTTATATGCTTTTACTTATCCCAGAAAAAGTTTCTTAGACCATCAACAAAATATTACCTGCAATTCATTGTCTGCGTAGTGTGAGTCCAAGTGATTTCATTTTTCTTTTTTTACACTTATATCTATTATTTTCTACATTAAATGGAGCAGATAATTTTTTAAAGGGGAATAGATGTAGTATAAAACTATTAGATTGCCAGAAAGTGTAAATTACCCTCAGAATAAAGTTTGCTGGTTATAATCCCATTAATCAAGTGACCTACATCAAAGGTTCTATCTTAGAGACATCTTAGAGTCATACCCAATGAAACATGCCCATGACTACCTCAAGTTACCCTATATAGGAAAACACTGTTTGGAAACTTGACCACAGAGCAAACTTCACTGATAAAGGAATTTTAGGGACTTAAGCCGCTGATGTAATAATTTTTCTCTTACAGTACCTCAACAGCAAAGCTGGCTCCAAAGTAGGTTGTTCTCTAAGCTTAGGAAGAGCCATCATTGTGATGTTAAGCATTTGCCATGATATACTTTTTGATTACCATGTAATTACTGATTTTCTCCACTTGGGCATGATCAGTCAAGGATCTCTGGGTACCTTAGCAGGTGATGGATGCCTGTCTCTCCCTAGGCTTTTGATACTATTGAGGGTACCATTTTCACTAGAGTTGGGTAAAGGCTTCTGAGATCACCTCCCAAAGCTGGATTTCACAGACATAGATTATCTATCATAAATAAACCCACCGGAAGGGAATTATTTGTTAAGTAGCAACAGTAGAAAAAGAGGAGTGCTACCACCTCTGTTTTGGGAAAAGTATGACTGTTAGATTATAAAGAGGTCAGTACACTATTCAAGTCTCTGATTCGGTTTATTACTTCAAGGCTTTTGGCAACAAACACCCATTATAATCAATGAAACAGAGAAAATGCTAATGAAAGAATATTCTGTTCATTGGTTGAGTTTATAAAAAAGTCTTTGTTTATTATGTATTAAAAGAATAATAAAGTTACCCATTAATATGCTCAAAAGTTTCTGCAAAACTCATGGAAATTTTCCAATCTTTCTCCATGCAATCAGTTAAACCTACACAGTCAGGTACTGGTCTCCACGACACCATCCACACAGCTAGCGACACGATGAACGCTAGCCTCCTCATTGCTAAATGCAATTCTTAATTATTGGATCTCATTTCATGGAACTTGGCAGCAGCATTTGATAACAGTTGTTTCTTCTTGCTTCTTAAAAGTCTGTTCTGTCTCACTGCCAAGATACAAGCCTCTGTAGTTTCTCTAGCTACCCCAATGATTAAACTTCCTTGGTCTTTGCTGGTTTGAGCTCATGTCCCAAGCTGTTAAACAATGAAGTAATAACCCCAGAACTTAATTCTTAGACCTCTAATCAATCCTATGAGATCTCATCCATTCGCATTACTTTAAAAACTATACACTGTCACAGAACTGGAAGAAGCCAGTCACCCAATTTGTATGGAAGGGCAAGGGGCCCCAAACAGCCAAAACCGTCCTGAAAAAAACAAAGCTGGAGGACTCACACTTTCCAATTTCTAAACTTACTACAAAGCTACAGTAATCAAAACAGCAAAGTTCTGGCAAAAGGACAGACAAGTAAGCCAATAGAAGAGAACTGAAAGTCCAGAAACAGCCCTACATACCTATGGCCAACTGATTCCTGACAAGCACGCCAAGGACACACAATGAGCAAAGAACAGTCTCTCCAACAAACGGTGCTGGAAAGTCTCAATATTCACATTCAAGAGAATGAAATCGGACCCCAACCTCACACCATATACCGAAATCAACTCAAAATACGTCAACAGCATAAATACCAAAGTTCAAACCATAAAACTTTTAGGAAAAACCATTAGGGATGCCTTCAGGACCCTGAATCAGGCAATGGATTCTTAGACTTTATATCAAAAGCATGAGCCACAAAAGAAAACACTAAAATGGACTTCATCAAAATTAAAACATTT
>PVIY010044041.1:0-20014 GCA_004026745.1 Myrmecophaga tridactyla
ATCCAGCCCTGAAGGTGCCTTCCCACCATGATCACTATCCTTCGTCTGGGGGAGGAAGTTTCCTACATGCCCCCTGTCCTTCGCCTGAGGGAGGGTAGCCTCCTCTACGCTAGGACAAGGGACCTACCCAGAGCCACCCAGGAGGTGTTCCCACTCTGGCCTTTGCCCCTGGAGCCCAATACACTCACACACCCTCCAAACAGCATGCTGTGGAATACAGGGCCTGTCAGTGGTGGTTTCTGTCTCAACTTTAAAGCTTGATATGGTGTGCTGGTTTGAAAGGATGTACATACCCTAGAAAAGCCATGTTTTAATCCTAATCCCATTTTGTAAGGGCAGCCATTTCTTCTAATCCTATACAGTACTGTATGTGTCAATCTGGTATGTTGCACTCCGGCAGCTGGCAGACTAGAGCACATGGTCCCCTGTGACAGCGCTCCTGCTGCCAAGCGCGACGCTAAACGCTTTACACATATCGACTTGTTCATCCCCACAAAAGCCTCATATGGCCCAATCCTGCAGATAAGGAAACTGAGGCAGGAGGGCTAAGGAACTTGCCTGATGCCTCCCAGCAGATGGGTGAAGAGGCCAGGACCAAACCCAGGTGGCCTGGTAATGGGGCCTGATGTCACACCGTCACGGGAGGTAGGCCGCTTTCCAAGTCTCTTAGGTCTCTCCGTAGAACGAGTGGTCTGATTTGCCCAGACCCCCTCTTCGGAACCTGTGCACTGTGCCTCATCTCCAGTTTTTCTATTAAATAAATGGAAGTCCTCAAGTGGAAGTCCCTAGGTCCTTGCAAACAGGCATTGCTGCATTGCAAAGTGAAGAATGCTTGGCCAAGTCCTAACAGATAAGGTAACAGTGATACTGAGTGGTGTTATGCTGTGGCTTAGACCAGTCACCGCATTCATTTTTGACATGAGGATTTAAAAAAGAGAGCAGACAGTTGTGGGGGAGGGGCTTCCTTTAAAATCCTATTAAAACTGGGGCAGACCCAGAGCTGAAGGCAGAAGCTCCAATCCCATTCTTTCTGTAAAATCACACCACATTATGCACTGGGGAGCTTCAAGAGCTTAATGGAAAGACCTCAGGCTTTGGAGTCCACAAGCTGGGCTCTATCCCTAACCCTGCCACCCCTAGGTGCTCTAACCTTAGATGGGTCACTGAGGCTTCCTGGGCCTCAATGGCCTGAGCTGAGGGATTATCTGACATATGTGCCAGCTATCGGCACCATCAGCACTCCGGGGGGACACACTCAGGACAGCCCCTGCACAGCTCCTTTGCAGAGACATGGGGGCCCATGGCAATATGACTCTGTGCCCTGAGCCTCTGGCCACTCTAACTGCTAGTCCAGGGGGCTCACAGTGACTCAGTCCCCTCCCCCATGTCCCTGGCCACTCATCCACTAGTCCTGGGGGCTCTTGGTCACTTGGCTCTTTCTCCGATGCCCCCCACCATGCTATGCGCTAGTGCTGGCCTCTACCTCTAAAGCACACCCCCAACCTGTCCCCCTCTCCACCACCACCACTGCTTCCCACTCAAGCCATCATCTTCTCTCCCCTACAGTCTATAGCAGAGCAGCCAGTCACTTTTTTTAGCCAGAGTAACATTTTAAAAATATGACCCTTCAAAACAAATAGCCCAAATTTCCATCAGTTAAGCCACTATGTTGCTTAAAATCACCTGGTGGTTTCCTATCACACCAGAATAAAATGTGAGCTTCTCCTAGAGGCTGAGAACCCTTGCCCTCAACCAGCCCCTCTGGATCCCTTTGTGCCAGCCACACTGACTTTGTTTCCCCAACAGGCCCAGCTTGCTGCTCTCGAGGGCTTTTGCCCTGCTGCTGCCTTCTTCTGACACATCCTCCCCTCAGGTCCTCCCAGGGGAAGCCCCTTCTAGTTACAGAAACCTCAACCAAAAGGCCACTTCCTCAGAGAGGCCTTCCCTGCCCAGCTAAACCCCATGGGGAGCCACTGCCAGGCCCTGACATCAACCAGCCGGGTCTCTGCAGAGCCCTGCTCCTTCGAGACACATTCCTTCTAGTTTACTGTTCGCTGTCTGTCTCCCCCTCAGGTCTGCAAAACTCTAGGAGGGCGCCCGGGCCTCATCTGCCTTTGTGTGCCCAGCATCCAGAACTGCACAGAGAAGGTGCTCAACAGATACTAAGAATCCACAGTGCACAGCTCAAGAGTGTGTGACAGAGAAATTGCTCTCAGTGGGAATAAAGCACAGGTTGCGGTACAGCCCGTGCTGCAGTGTAGTTCCAGCTGCATTCCCGTCTCTCTGAGGTCAGGCCTCGTGGGGGAGCGGAGCCTGCAACTGCTCACGTGATAGGGGCTGAGGGCTTTCCAGGGCTCACCTCGGAGGGGTCAGATGGTCACAGCACAAGGAGATAAGCACAGAGCCAAGAGCGTGGCTTGCCCTAACACGGCTGCTGGAGGCACCAAGAGAGCAGGAAGGCACCCAGAGTCACTGCCACCTGAAGACAGTTTTATAAGGTTGGGGAGCAGAGGGCAAGCAGACAGGAGATGCAGTGGGTAAGGGCTTTGCAGGGTAAAAAGCAACAGCATGTGCAAAGGCCCGGGGATGTTCACCAACAAGGACGACAAGGGGCTGGCAAGCCGTTCATGTGACGAGCAGAGTTGCAAGGGAAGCACAATGGGCATTGAAGCGGCTCTGGGAGGCAGAGACCAGGCCACAGTGGGCCCCCTACACTCTACCCTACAAGGGAGGGGAGAGGGATTTGGGGCATAGGGAGTATGTTCCTTTCACCTTCGGAGTCAGCACTCAAAGAGGATGCTCAACGAGTGAATGACAATGAGTGACAAACAAGCAAGCCAACACACTGCATTCAGGGGCCCCCAGCTGCCACGGCCTACCCCGCTGCGACCACCCCGGCCTCTCCCTTCGGCACAGTGCACTCACTTCCTGGTGGCCAAGTCGGAGAAACCAGAGCACGGAGGGAGCCCTCTGCCTCCGTGAGCAAGAAGAGAGGGTACCTACCTGATGAGTCGAAGCAGTCCTTGACACTGGAGGCCGGGAACCTCTGGGCAAGGATAACTGGGGAGGCTTCTAGAAAGTCTACCGTCTTCAGAGGGCTTTCGAAGCGAGCGCCATCTAGGATACACATTTCCATGACTTTAGTGGAAAACAGAGAGAAACCCGAGCACAGAGCACCTTACAGCATACGGTGGCCCCCCAGGGGGCCTGTTCCCGAGTGACCTTCCCTCGCCCCTTGGCTCTTCAAAAGTTGCTGAAGAGTTGATCCCTCTTGCAAACGTAAGGTCCACCTTAACAGAGAGGGTAAGGCAAAGGGACCACCCGAGCCCTAACGGCAGTGTCCGAGGGCCTCACCTTGGACCCTGCGCTCCAGGGCGTCAAGCAGGTAGCCGCTGGTCTGTTGCAGCAGGACATTGTTGTCACCTTCGTACGTGCAGTTTGGGTCATTATCATCCCTGAGGTCCCCCAGACGGTTCACTGCAACCAAGCCACAGCATGCTCATCACTGCAGATGCAAGCTGGAGAGTGACCCCATCACCATCACCCCGCTGGACCGCACAGCTCTGCCTTCAAATCGCTGCGGAGCTCAGACCCTCCCTCTGCAGCGTGGGGACAATGCAGTGACCACCTCCCAGCACTGCTGGCGAGGCTCAACGAGCGGCCACGCTTGAAGCACGTGGCAGGGCGCTGGCCAGCGGGGGCACTTGGTCAACACGCATCGTCACCACCCTCGCTGTCAACGTCAAGCCTGACAAGGTCGTCCGGCATGACCCTCAGCCAGCCCCTGGGGCACTTTCAGGGCAGGGATGCTGCCCACCCCAGGGGGCCTGTCCTGGTGGTGGCTGGGCAGACTTCACTGTCACCCGGTCACACAGTTCTTTCCTAGATGATCATCTAACTCCCTGCATTTCTTGCCTGTTGGTCTAAGTCTTCCCTTTTAGCCTAAACTGAATAAGCCCCTCTTTTTACACAAGAGATTCAAATACCTGAAGCCAACTCTCACCCTTCTTTGTGGTCTCTCCTGCCAGTTAAATAATCTCAATTCCTCCACCTATCTGTAAGTTACACTTCCCACATCCTCGGCACTAGGGTCTCTGATCTCCGATCAAGAGCCCCCCAGCAGTGAGGCTGGGATGGGATAAACCCAGCAGGGCCTCTGACTTTCACATTCACGTACAGTGCAGGATGCTCTGAAGCAGCCACACTGCCAGTTAGTTCCTACTAGGCCTGTGGCCTCCTATGACACCCTGACCTCTTTTCCTTTGATGCTCGCTGCCATAAACCACTGAACATGAAGCACTGGCAGAGACCTCAGAGAGAAAACTTGCGACTGATATTTTAGACATAAAAGCCTTTACATTTACCCCTCCTGACTTCGGTGTTCCTGGTCTCAGCCCAACGTTTGTAAACGTATTGAATCTTGATTCAGTCACTTTTGTCGTTTGCAAGATGGCAAGATTCACTTTTCCAATTCTACTTAAAAACCAGGAACAAAGCTAAACTATTTATAGCATCTCTGAGCATCACTCAGAAGGCGGCATCTTCTGTACCAGCCACGTTTACCCAGGTGTCAGTAAGTGACAAAGGGGCAGACTGAGGAGGGAGTGGGTGAGGCCACTGCACTGGGCAGCATGCTCTCACTGCCCACATTCCCTCCCAGAAAAGGGCTGGATGGACGCTGAGCGTGTGTAATGACTGTGGATCATTCAACCTCAGCACAGCCTAAAAAGCATCTGTGGGTAAACGATCTCAGTGAGGTTCTTGTCGTTTCCGTGGTGGTTATTTTGGGTGTGTACAGAAGCTTTTCTTTGGAACTGATTTTTACCAGTCAACCGTTCAAGATTAGCACACAGGAAGTTTTGCAGGGAAGCTCAAAACAGTAACAACAAAGGTGACAACAGTTATAATGTCACAAATGGGTAAAGATTCCTGGGCATGTGCCACATGCCATACATTGCATGAAACATCTGACGTGGACCAATACACTGAATCCATGCAGGAACCTAATTTATAGGTGCTATGAGTCCCATTTTATACATAAGGAAACTGAGGCACAGAGAGGTTAGGTGGCCTGCCCACTGTCAAACAGTGAGTATGTAATCCACACTGCAGAGCCAGGATTCCAACCCAGATTCCCTGGTCGCCCGCTCCCTTACCCTTATAGCAGATGCTTAAGAAAGGACTGTTGCCAATAAAATTCACCCCATTTTTCTAAGCTTAAGGAAAAAAGGAATCAAAATAGAGCTTGGTCCTAGGACTGTTCACTACTAAGCTGTCATGGTCAGTTTCATGTGTCAACTTGGCCAGTGGTGGTGCCTGGTCATTTAGTTGGGCAAGCGCTGGCTTGTCTATTGCTGTGAGGACATTTCTTGGACTTAAATCATGATTACGCTGGCTGCATCCACAGCTGACTGTGTTTGTAATCAGCCAAGGGGAGTGCCTTCTGCAATGAGTGAAGTTTAATCTAATCACCAGAAGGCTTTTAAGGAGGATTCAGAAGAGACAGGCTCTGTTCCTATTTCAGCTGGTGAGCCTCTCCTGTGGAGTTCATCCAGACCCTCCACTGGAATCAGCAGCTTCACAGCCTGCTCTGCAGACCCTGGACTCTTCCATTCCCACGGTTGCCCAGCCAGCCTCTCCTGAGAGTTCGTTGAGGAACTTCATTGGAATTACCAGCCTGCAGCCTGCCCTGCAGACCGTGGACTCTACATTCCCACGGTTATGTGAGACACTTTTATAAATTTCATACCTACAGATATCTTCTGCTGCTTCTGTTTCTCTAGAGAACCCTGACTAGCAGAGAAGTCACCAACCAGTTATAATCCAGTGGACAGAAGACCTGTTTCTGTTGTGCTTTTCAGAGGGTCAATTCACAGTCTCTCCGCACATCCACCATCACCCCCAAATTTCAACCAAGAGGCTTCAGTCATAAGTGAAGGGATCTGTCTATACCATGGTTGGCAAACTTGCCCTGCAAAGGGCCAGAGAGTAGATATTTTAGGCTTTGTGAGCCATCTGGTCTCTGCCACAAGAACTCACCTCTGCCCTTGTGGTGCAGAAACAGCCAAAGAAGATATGAACACAAATAGGTGTGGTTGTGTTCCAATAAAACTTTCGTGACAAAAACAAGTGACGGGCTGAGTTTGGCCCCCAAGCCATAGTTTGCCAACCCTGGTCCAGAGTCAAACTGTGGGGCCAGGACAGGAAACCGTTGCACGCTTTTCTCAAACCTACTGGCCAGATAGCCATGTCCCCCGCATGCCTCCCGGCACTCCTGGATTCCATGCTGGACCGTCCACGAGGCCAGTGCCTTGCCAGCAGATGACAGAGCATGGATTTCACGTCTGAGGTCTGCCTTTGGGAAAGGGAATCAAAGGAGAACAGGTGAGAGGAGCCTCGCCACACCAAAGTCAGGGGCTACTTCCAACATGTGCATGGAACAAGTAAAACCCCTTAAGTCTCACCCAAGGTACAGCAGCAGCAGCAGCAGCCACAGTTACTGAAAAAGACATTTAAGAATTTTTCAAAAGGAATTGATCTCAACAAAGCTGTTTAAAAAACAGATTCAGCCAAGAGTGGTTAAAGTTTGGTACACTCATACAATTTTCCCAGCAACAAAAACAGTTGGCTCACAGTTCTGCATGGCAAATAAATCTCAGGGACACAATGTCGACCACAAAAGCAGCTGTGGAAGAACAAACCTTAAAATTCAGTTTTTATGAAGTTCACGAATGTGCAAAACTGAACAGTATGCTGTTTGAGGTTACACGCTATGTGGTAATAACTATAAAGAAAAGCAAGGAAATCAAACGCAATAGTTGTCATGGTGCTTCCTCCCTCCAGGGAGAGAAGGGAGGGCAGGGAGAGGCTGTAAGGCTCTAAGGAAAGCCTATTTTTTAACCGGATGGTGGTACCGGGAAGTTCACTCTATCCTCCTCCTTTCTGCCTTACGCACATTTTACAAATATTGTTCTGTTTCTGCACAATAGCTCCTGAGGACAATTAAGAGGGCTGCACACACCTGCCAAATAAAAGGACTCCCACTTCAAATCAGGGGCTCCTTTTAGGTCCTCCTACGACCTGGGTGAAATTACTGAGTTTCAGAAAACAATGACGTGTGATTCCATTTCACAACCTCATCAACAGGAGAACAGTCCAGACGTCCATTGGCAGAAGCCGCAGTGACTCACACTAATGGGAGCGGACGTGCTTGGCCCTTTGCTGTCCAGAGGGGCTCAGTGGACCCCGTCAAGCCTCCACAGGGCGTGGCCCAGACCCACTGCCCAGGGTGGACGTTTACACGAATATTGTGAAACGTGATGATGTGAGACAGGCTTCTTAGGGCGTTGTCCGTGACCCCCAATCTGCAGCATTTCTAATCTGTTCTCGAACACATTTCTTTTGATTCACATTTTAACTCATGCTCAGCAGGTGCCTGGAGGGGACGACAGGAAGTCCTAACTAGGAAACCACCTTCACAGACGTCAGCCAAGGGCAGCTTTCCACCAGCAGCTGACCTCACTGATTCTGCATGCTGGTTTTTGGCACGAGTCCTCGACTGTCAACTCTTATCGGTCATTTGGATCCAGGCTTTGTAAACTTGTTTGTGAAAGGATCAGTACCGTGAAGTCCACAGAGGGGCTAGTAAGGTGGATTGTACCAAACCACCAGGTTCTCAACAACAGCTGAACTCACAGGCTGGGATGAGAGGACATGTCAGCACAGCCATGAAAACTGGGGACATGGTCAAATGCCTGAACCGTGCAATCCACAGTTTAAAGTCAGAAGTTCCAAGTGGGTGGAGACACAACTGAGGAATGTGCCGTGGGCTTTGTCCCTACACATCGGTGGCTGGTTGCATTTCAAAGCCAAGGCTGACAGCCTCAGCGAACTCTAAAGAACAAGCCCTGCTGGGAAGCTTTGGGGAGGCCTCACCTGTCTGATACTCTGGTCATTCTGGAGAAGGCCTTGCTGAAGCTCCACCATGTCCAGGTAGAGAGATTTGGAGAAGTGGTCTAAGGCATAGGCAGCTGCCAGATACGGGAGCAAACGCCATTGCTGAAATAAACAAGATGCGCGCATGGGCACAGTGCAAAACCTCACAAAGGGCCAGCCGCCACACAGACAGCTGCAAGCCCGGAAGGAAGAGGGGGACGGGGTGGGTGGCTGCATTCCTTCTTGCCCTCGGCACTCCCTGCGGAAGGTCCTATGGGCCCTGCCGGCACTTGCAGAAGCTGTTCACTCTGATATTCTTTCCACTCAGCCCATCTGGCTTCTCCTGTCACCCCAGACAACCTCAGCCACCAGGTACTCTAACACCACTCCCTGCACGCTCACCTCTCATGGCTCACAGCCGTCTCCTAAAAGAGATCGTTGGGACATGAGCATCGGCCAGCCTGGGAACTAAGACAAGCAATGTCCTGGGGGCTGACGATCCCGTACAAGCCCACCAGGCTGATTAATGATTCATGGGCTCCATGAGCCTGGGAGGTTTGACACGATTGTCCCCCGAGCCAGGCATGGAAACTGAGGCTCATGGCATGTTGGAAGCTCATGGAAGGGTACACAGCACTTGGCATAAGTCGGGGCACAGAGCAGGTGCCTGGAAAACGTTTGCTGGATGGAGGGTGGGCGGGAGGGATGGGTGCTATGTCTGAAAGAGTGTGGAAAACAGCCACCACCGTTATGACATCTTCTAACAATTCTTGAGAGCTTCTCAGTAACTAAACTTAATTAATCCTGATAACCATGCCATGAAGAGGTGCCAGAAACAAGAAAAACAGCATCCAGAGGGGCTGGGTGACAGCCTGGGCACACGGCTGGCAGACGTGGACCTGGGAGCAGGAGCCCAAGCATGGGGCTTGGGTGGGCTCTCCAACCACCAAGCACCCTCGATATCCAGTGCAGTCAGACACACAGTGACCACAGAGGCTGCAGGACAGAGGGGGGCAGGGGGTGGGAGTGAGTAGATGCTGCACAGGTGTGTAACTGTGGCACTTTGCTTTCCTTATTTATTTACTCATTAGGATAGGTTTATAGTTACAGAAATTTAAAGGAAGCAACCAAGATTCTGTTACAATTTACTCAAAATTTTACTCAAACATACTTTTGCTAATGCATAGCGTGGACAGGGACCAGTCCCTGGCTTAGCTACTCAATTAGATTAGAGTCACCCATTTGCTTCTCAGCATCCCCACCTGTAAACTGGGAAGAACAATGCCACCCACACCACAGGACAGGAGTGAAGACCACGAGACGGCACGGATGGAAGGCCTTACGGTGTATCTGATGTGAGCTGCTGCAGGTAAAAGGGTTTTCAATGTGCAAGAAGTGAGTTGGTGCATGGGGCAAGGGTGTTTGCAGTGTCTAAGACGTGAGCGGGTACAGGTGCAGGGGCTTGCAGTGTGCAAGACATGAGCTGGCACAGGTAGAAGGGCTTGCAGTGTGTAAGACATGAGCTGTTGTGGGTACAAGGGCTTGCAGTGTCTAAGATGTGAGTTGGTGTGGACACAAGGGTTTGCAGTATGTAAAGAGCTGGCTTGGGTGCAAGGGCTTGTAGTGTATAAGAGGTGAGCTGGCATGGGGTACAAGAGCTTGCAGCATATAAGACGTGAGCTGGTACAAATAGAATGGCTTGCAGTGTGTAAGACATGAGCTGGTGCAGGTGCAAGGGCTTGCAGTGTGTAAGACATGAGCTGGCACAGGCACAAGGGTTTGCAGTGTGTAAGACATGAACTGGTGTGGGTCAGAGGGCTTGCAGTGTGTAAGAGTTGAGCTGGTGCAGGTGCAGGGGCTTGCAGTGTGTAAGACATGAGCTGGCACAGGTGCAAGGGCTTGCAGTGTGTAAGAGTTGAGCTGGTGCAGGTACAAGGGCTTGCAGTGTGTAAGACGTGAGCTGGCACAGATGGGATAGTTTGCAGTGTGTAAGAGGTAGGCTGGCACAGATGGAACAGCTTGCAGTGTGTAAGATGTGAGCTGCTACAGGTGCAAGGGCTTGCAGTGTGCAAGACATAAGCTGGCATGGGTACAAGGATTTGCAATGTGTAAGATATGAGTGAGCATGGGTGCAAGGGCACCCAAATATTCACTGAAATAAACGTATTTCCCCCTTTCCCCTAAAAACACCAGCAATCTTCCACGGTGGCCTGGGCTGCATCTTTACTCTGAAAGCTGCCTGGTCCCCTAGGACATGAAGGACAAGGGTCCTTTCTGCTATTCGAAGTGACATCAACAATTGACAACTCTGCAGCTGGACTTCTTCTTTCAAGAAGTGATTTCCGTGGGATGGTTTCTTGCCAATGGGATGAACGAGTTAGAGAACAGGTTCTGGACCTACAACATCACCTGGAGCACAGAGACCATCGGTTTCAGGTGTAAATGGCACCAGGTGAGTCACCTGTTTCCCCAAAGCCTCGCCGGAACTGGCTTCTTTTCATTTCTATTTTTGATACTTCCTATGTACTACTTCTTAACTAACAGCCATTTACTAAAAGCTTTGCTGCCCTGGACACTGAGCTCTTGTGGTCCTCTTAACTCTCGTGTTAACTGCTTTCGGAGGTCTGATCAACCCTCACTAATCAAATTGCAACGATTTAAAAGGACAAGGCGCACACATAACTGAAGGGAAACGGAATCACGGTTGAGAAATGTGTACCTGCATTTGATACTCAAGGACCGGGATCTCCTCCTCGTCTGCTGGTCCAAATTGCCGGCGAGTGGCCGAGAAGCGAACCGCGATGCACACGGCCAGTTTTAAATTAACGACAGACATGCCGATGATGGTGACCCGGCCACCGAATAAGCTGCCCAGCGATGTTCTAAAGCGCTGCCTGGAGTCCTGCGGAAGAAGGGCAGACGGCTGGCATCAGCAAAAACGAGTGGGCGACCAGGGCCGGGAGCAGAGCTGGAGGAAAAGGTGCTTGTTTGTCCCTCAGCTTGCTAAAACGGACAGGACAGCAGGCCCCTCCCCGGCTCGCCCCAGGGGCACCGACCTGCGTTCTGCACGGTGCCAGCAGGGCCCAGCCCCGCTGGGCTGCAGGCTGTGTGGACAGAGGGCTTCAGGGACAGCACAGGAGCCAGTCTATGCAACCTTGGCAACCCCCTGAAGTTTCAGGTCCCGGCATCTCCACTGGTGCCCCCACTCGGTAGCATTCGAGCCCAAGTGACGCCTGCTTGCCATGTAGTCTTGCCTCTTGCTGACAACTGATTCCTCCACCATCTGCCCTTTCGCCTGCTAGCCTTCCAGATTTCCTGTTGGTATCCGTGGGCTCACTCCCTCTGTCCTCTTTTTCTAGCAGTGCTGCTCTTTTTCGTTGACTTAACCGAGACAGCAACCCCTGCTCACTTTCCGGTGTACTCACATGTTATCCTCGGTAACGACAGAAGAATAGGACCTGCCTTCACCTTCCTGGGAGACGCTGTTGGGCAGGGATCCAGTTTTCCTTTCCTTGTAGTGAGCCCGTCTTCCCAACACTGTCCCTTCCCCACCGTTCTGTGAGGCCATCTCATCCACGTGTTTAGTCTGCGTGGACACACACACACACTTCACTCTGAATGCTGTACTCGTCTGCTCTCATGCCAGTTCGACCTGTTGTCTTAAGGCTTTGGAATATGTCTTACTATCCAGAGGGTAAGTCTCTCCTCTTCACTGTTTTCTTTTCTAAGAAGGTTAAGCTGATTCCTTGGCTAGGGATGCTCATCCATCTGCATATATTTCAGAGCAAGCTGATCAAGGCTCTCAAAAAATCCAGTGGGTTTTTTTTAATGATTTCTTTTTTATTGAATGAATATTCAGCTCACTGCTATATTCTCAACAACTGTATGAACCTACCTACAGTTTTTTTTTAGTATTTTTATTGACAGATCTTCACACACATACAGCCCATACATGGTGTAGATCAGTGGCTCACAATGTCATCACATAGTTGTGTATTCATCACCATGATCAGTTTTAGAACATTTGCATCATTCCAGAAAAAGAAATAAAAAGAAAGAACTCATATATCCCATACTCCTTTACCCCTTCCTCTCATTGATCAGTAGTATTTCAATCTATACAATTTACCAAATGAGTCTGTGATAAGGACCATTGGCAGGTAGAGGTCAATTTGGGAAGAAATGACACCTTCACACAATTGTCTCCCCATCGGAAATGACCACATGTCTTACGATTTACTCAGGTCACATGCTTTAGTGAACTTCTAAAGTTTTCTCCATTTTTCAAGATACTTTATAGTTCATATTTCCACTACAAGTGGTATCTTGTTTTTATTATCGGTATAGAAAAATGTTTTTGAATGTTACCAATTAGTTGTGTATGTGCCAACCTTGATGAGCGCTGTTTATTAGTTCTAATAATAATCGAATCCTTCAGAGAAGTAGATTTTTTCCCTTGTATTGACCTCACCTGGTTTTAGATTGAAGAAAACCCTAATCTCATAAAATGAGCTGGCAGCTTTTACTCTTTTTTGCTTCATTCTATTCAGTGAGGTGGGAATTAGCGTCCCTTGGAGGTTGGGACAGCCTCACTGCCATGGCAAATGGGCTGAGCAATTTGGGGAAGGAAGAACTTTGATGCGTTTTGATTTCTTTAATACCCACCCACTGAGGACTTACGTTCTCTACTTCTGTTACTAATATTGGCATTTTGTATTTTTCTAAGAATTTCTCCAATTCATTGAGGTTTTCAAACTTAGTATCATAAGTTGCTCCTAAGACTTCAATTTGTTTTATCTATAACTTTAATGCCTTTTCCTTCTATATTGTTTATTTTTAACTTGTCTTTTTTCTTGACCAAACTTGTCATAGGTCTACCTCAGAGCCTTTTTAAAGAATCAGCTCTCAAATTTGTTAATTTCCTTTGTTTTGTTATTATTCTCCATTTCATTGATTTCTGCCCTTATCTTAATTGTTCTCCTTTTCTTATTTTTTAGGTGTATGGTCTGCTGCTTCTTCCAGTTTCTTTAACTGAATGCTTAGCTCATTTATTTAAATTTTTCCTCATATCCTGATACTTGTACTTACAGTTACAAATCTCCATGTAAACGCTGTTTTAGCTATGGGCCACAAATCTTGATATAGTGTTTCCATTATCATTCAATTCTAATTAATTACAAGCTCAAAAAGTTTGTTTAAAGCATGGGGATCTGAAAGCTGTTTGTAATGATTTCTGATTATATTGACGATGGTCAGGGAGCATGTTCAGAATGATAAAGAGCTTCTCTTCAAGGCCTGACAAATGGTCTGTTTCTTCTTTTTTGGGGATGTTCAAAAAACAAAACAAAAACCAGCAAATGTGTACTTTGTGTTCATCATGTAGGTTCTTTCGTATGCAAATCGAATTCAGCAGTTCTCAAGCGGTCTGACCCCTCTCCAAGAGGTCTGCAAGGCCGAAACTATTTTCATCATAACACTACGGCACTAATGGCCTTTTTAGCCTGACTTTCCTTTGTGTGCAAAACATGAAAAGTCTGTTGTGATTTCAGATTCCGCATTGAAACTAGCCTTTAAGAAACTGCCACTTGCTGGGCTTTCGTGGAGTGTCAAAGAGCGAAACCCACACGTGTCCACGCGGTTAAAGTACCCAACCCTGGTCCACGCTGTGTCTGGGTCAGGGGAACTGTCTCCAGAGACTTCAACCCAAACAACAGGTCTCAGACAACTGAGTGCGGGAGCAGATACGAGAATCCGGCTGTCTTCCATTAGGTTGGGAATTAAAGGGGCTGGCAAGAATACAAAACCATGCTGCTCCTCTCATAAAGTTTTTTGAAAATGTAGCTTAAAAAATATGTGATTTATATTAAGAGATATTGGTATTGAAGGCCTGCAGTGGACGGAGGTGGCCTAAGGGTGCATCAGCTGACGACCGGAAGGGGGGCTGGGATGCACACGCACAACGGAATACCCAGCAGCTGCAGGAGGGAAGAAGCCGAGGCACGCAGCTAGGTGAGTGACGCTCGAGGACAGCACGTGGAGTGAACAAGCCAGAAATGAAAAGTCACATGTCCTAAGTCCTCACTAATATGGACTTACTATAATGTGCAAACTCTGAGAATTAAATTCGAGAGCATAGGTTATCAGAGGAAGGCTTATTGTAAAACTCCTAGATTGTAAGTTCTTACAGCTTCCTGAGTTGTAATGGTCATTTCTAAATTCCAAATACCCAACTCTTTGTGTATAGCCTGGTTGTTCCCTGGAACTTTGGGTATCTGTGTGACACCTGAGACTCAGAGTTAGAGCTCTGAAACTATGAAAGTCAGCACTACCCCATGCAGCAACTGTTTAAAAAGCTGAAAAAGAGATCAGACTTCAATTAGAGATATGAATGAAGCTGATTTGGCTAGGAATGAGGTAAATCAGACTAAAGGGTAAAGGCTGATACTGACCGTGTTTTCAGTTTCTGTGTGAGAGCACAGGAAGTGATGGTTACTTGGTACAAAATTTGTATTTTCAGTAGCACACTAATTTTACCTGTATTGTCACTTTATTCCAACAACATAATTACACAGAACCTTGAATAGGAAATGAGATCTTGCTGTTTTGTACAGGTTAATGTAATGCCCCAATACATCCAGAGTAATTTTGGGCAGAAAATGAAAAAGTATTTGCAAAGCCCTCTTGAGGGACCAGGGAAAACTGTAGAAATATTAAACTTCCCCACCTGGAGAATTCCTGATATTCTCAAAGCATTAGGGATTATCAATTTAATAAGCCAAGCCCTCAATCTTGGGGCTTACCTTTATGAAACATCCCTGCAAATGAGAAGCTAGGCCTACTTACAATTAGGCCTGAGAGTCACCCCCAGAGGACCTCTTTTGTTGCTCAGATGTGGCCTCTCTCTAAGCCAACTCTGCAAATAACCTCAGTACCCTCTCCCCTACATGGGACACAACTCTCGGGGTGTCAATCTCCCTGGCAACGTGGGACAGGATTCCTGGGATGAGCCTGGCCCTGGCCTTGTGGGATTGAGAAAATCTTTTTGACCAAAAGAGGGAAAAGAAATGAGACAAAAAGTTTTCGTGGTTAAGAGATTTCAAGTAGAGTCAAGAGATCACTCTGAAGGTTCTTCTTATGCATCATATATTCTTTTTTAATTTCTAGTGTGTTAGAAGAGCCCAAAGGAAATACTTTGAAACTGTTGAACTGAATTCCAGTAGCCTTGATTCTTGAAGATGACTGTGTAAGTATACAACTTTTACAGTGACCTTATGGTAGTCAAAACCCTGTGACTGGCACTCCCTTTACTTGCGTAGGGACAGATGACTAAGAAAATAAAGACATAAGCGGGGTTAAGGGGTATGAGATGTTTTCAGTGTTCTTTCTAATTTTTATTTTTATTTTTTTGGAGTAATGAAAATGTTCTAAAATGGATTGTGGTGATGAATGCCCGACTATATGATATTGTGAGCCGTTGATTATACATTTTAGATGATTATATGGTATGTGAGTATATATCAATAAAATTGCATTAAAATGTGATTTATATTGACATGTTAGGATTATTACTGTTATTTCAATGCAATTTTTTTTTACTCACTATACAATTTATTCACTATATAATGCATCCAAAGCATACAATCAGTGTCTCACAGTGTCATCACAGAGTTGTGCATTCATCATATTACTGCTATTTTTAAATGAATTAACAAGTAAATGTTTTGTTTTGTTTTTATTTCTTTGCTTTTAACCTCTAATACGGTTAACTATTGTCAGATATAGCCCACATAAGCAAAAGTTCTTTAGGGTCACAAATAAAGAAAAAATTATAAAGGAATCCTGAGACCAAAGAACTTGACAACCACTGATCTAATAGGATCAACATAAGTGTGTCATTTAAGTTTTTGATATTTCTGCTTATTTACTGTTCATGTGATTAATTTAGTTTCTGAAACGGGTAGGGTAAAATCTTCAGCTACACCTGTTGACATCTATATTTTCTTGCGGTTTTGTCTGTTGTTGCTTATATATTTTGAAGCAGATCTGTTCAGTGCACATAACTTATAAGGATGTATTTCCTGATTCAATTCTCTTTAGGGGTATAAATGATTTTTTTTTTTTTTTTGCCTTAAATTCTTTTGGTTTAAGTTTTCCTGGTATCTCTCTCCCTGTGGTAGTTAGATTCAGTTGTCAACTTGGCCAGGTGAAGGCACCTAGTTCTGTTGCTGTGGACATGAGCCAATGGTACATGAACCTCATCTGTTGCTAATTACATCTGCAGTCGGCTAGGAGGCGTGTCTGCTGCAATGAGTGACATTTGACTTAATTGGCTGGTGCTTAAATGAGAGACTCAACATAGCACAGCCCAAGCAGCTCAGCATACCTCATCTCAGCACTCGCAGCTCAGCCCAGGCCTTTGGAGAAGCAGAAAGAAATCACCCCGGGGAAAGGTGTTGGAACCCAGAGGCCAGGAGAGAAGGCCAGCAGAGACCATCCTGTGCCTTCCCACGTAAGAAAGAACCTCAGTGGAAAGTTAGCTGCCTTTCCTCTGAAGAACTAATGAAATAAATCCCCTTTTATTTAAAGCCAATCCGTCTCTGGTGTGTTGCATTCTGGCAGCTAGCAAACTAGAATACTCCCCATCCTTTTATTCTCAACTTTTCTGTGTATTGTAGAAAACACACTTTGGGATCTTAAGTGCTTCCTTTAATCCAACCTGATAGTTTCATTCTGTTAATTGGCATATTTAACCCATTTCTATCTACTTATTGTTGTGGTAGTGGGACTTGGTTTCCTATTTTTCATTTTATTTTCTTCTGATTTTTGTTTTTGCCCCATCTCCCTGTTTTCTACTGGTTGATGGGGTTTTCTCTGGGTTAAAAATTCCACCTTCTCATTTTGCTCTGGTGTAGTTCTCAGAGCCTACACTCGTGGAACTTCACCCCACTGGTCTCTTAAACTTAGTAAAGCTCCATCTTCCCCCAAAGGGGCGAGAGCCTCAGCCCACTCTCCCATGTCCTCTGGTCTGGCCACAGCACTTCTGTCAGGAGCAGACTGTGAAATGTTTTAGCTATGGGTTACCACAAAAATACTTCCTCCTTCTCTTGTCTTTGGCCTTAGATCTTGTTTTAAGATAACAATAGATCTTACCAAGTTATCTGATCGCCCTTACCTTTCAAAAGTATTTCCAGGGTCATATCTGCCTGGCAACCTTCCAAGGCTTGGGTAAGAGAATATTTTTATCATGGTTTCATATAGGGATCACAGTTTAGATTTAAAAATATGTTTAAAGTTATTTTTCCTCCAGTGTTTAAAATATTATTTCACTATCTTCTTGTATCCAGTATTTACGCTTGAGAAATCTGGAATTAAACTGATTTTTATTCCGTTGGAATTGGATCTGCTTCCTCTCTCTGGAGGCTTTTCAAATTCTTCTCTTTGAAATTCTTGAATTTCTCTACAATGGGTTTTTCCTGATTTCTCCTCTTTAGTATTCATGGGTCAATTAAAGGTCTTCCTTCTTTAATTTCTCTAAATACTGTCTCTTCTTAATTCTTTAATCCTTTCCTTCTGTCTTCAATATGATTTTCCAATCACTAATTTACATTTTACTCATCCCAACCCTTATGATCTTTCTTGCAATTGTTTCAAACTTGTGTTAGCACTTCCACTTTCCCATGACTTATCTGACGCTGGCGCGCTCTTCCCTCACTCCCTCGGTGTGCCCATCATGCTTACTTTAAACTCTTGCTCTTTGGGCTCTAACCAGCTACAGATGATGCGTGCTGTCCAATGAATTCTTTATCTTGCAGAGCCCTCCTTGGCATTATCGCCATCTCAGGGGCGACTTCCTGACTCCTGAGGGCCATCCCTGGGGAGGGTCGGTGAATTTAAGGGTGAGACGGTGAGCCTCACGGTGAGGGCCTCCCCCTGGGGCCTTGGTGGAACTGCCCTGCACGGGGGCAGCTCCCTACCTGCCCTGAGGCGAGGGGCTGTGGGGAGGAGGGAAGGGCCAAGGTCAGCTCCGCTACACTGCATGGGCTCACCTCCTCAACAGGCCCACCGCCACCCTGTTCTGGGCATTGGCACCCAAGGCAGGAGAAGTGTGTCCCCAGCCCCGGGCCTGTGAGGAGGGTCTCCTTCCTGTCAGGCACAGGAGGAAGGCTCAGCAGCCAGGCCCATGGTGGACGGACAGACGGCAGTGCCTGGGCCGCACCCAAATTGCCCCCTCTGTACCTTGTAGGCGGTGACGTAGGCACCCTCGGGAGTGACGTCTCCAGTCCGGTTCAGGAGGTTCTGGCGAGGAATCCTCACCTGGTGGAACATGGCGAATCTGCGTGGGAGGCAGGGCAGGCGGCGGTCACCCAAATTCTGGCCTCTCCCTCCCCAAGCCTAGTAAAACGGATCCCTGGGCAGCTGAGACGGTGACAGAACCCCACCTGGACAGAGGGCACGCACGAGGGGACCCCAGGGCACTGAAAAGGTCAAAAGAGGTTTTTATCCAAAAAGGTGGTTAAAAAAAATAGGGTGTGTGCGGTGGGGCTCCACGTGACATGAGATTGGCCGTGCCCTGAAATGACAGAGGCCAAGCTCTTCACTCCGACTGGTGCTACAGTCCTGGGGCGACACAGGGGTCCCTCACGATGAGCAGAGAGGAAAGCCCCTGCAGGGCTGCTCAATGAAGTAACTCAGCGACTCGATAGCAGAGGGGAAGTGAGTTTCTGAAACGTTTCTAATCGCTGAATCGTATACTTGAGTTTCACAACAGAACCCACTGCACAATGCGATAAAATCGACAATGGAAGCTTTGACATTCTCAAGTCAAACAAAAGGACTTGGGTTGCTCTTTCCATGCTCCAAAATCAAGCCAAGTTGCTTCTCTAGGACAGCTGAGGAGGGCCAATTTAGAGATGCATCCTTGAGGACCGTTTGCACATTAAGAATCAAAGATACTGTCTAGCCTTGCCAATTCAGGAAAACCTACTCTACAGCAGTCTGGGGAACAAGCTTATGCATGGAACAGATGTGACATAAACTGCAAACAAAACAAAACAAAAATGAATAGTTCCTATAGCAATTAATCTGATTACTAAAATCCCTTTCAGCTTCATAAAGGATGTCCTTTAGGAACCTAGAAATCGTTCTCTGTGAAGAGCAATAGGGCCGAGCTGGAGGGGGCCCACTGCTAGAGAACGGAAGACCCCCTACCACGCGCACACATACCTGTACCTCCTCTAATTCCAGCACGTGGAAGGCGCCCCTCCCCTGCAATCCCAAGTCCTGGGAAGCACCCTCCCCTCCACCCCCTGGCCTGGCCAGCAGTCAGACCCCGGGGCTGACAATGCTGCCACCTGGCCCTCTCAACCCTCCCTCCACATCCACTGCTGCATCTTCTTGTCTGATTTGATGCAATTCTCTTTGGCCCTTCTCTCTGAAGTCTGCCTCTTCCACCGTCCACATGGGAGCCTATGACCCTCCGAAATTGCTGGTCGTAGAGGTCACGCCCTGCAGCAGCCTGTGTGGGTCCCTGTGACCTATGGAACCAGACCCCCTTAGACAACCACAGGAAGTCCCCGTGCCCTGGCCCTCAGCTTTGCCACTGCTCCCCTCGCCAACCCAGGCCTTGGCCCCTTCGGCCCAGCTGGGCTCTCTCCTGGCCTCCAGGCCCTCCACTGCCGCAGGTCCCCAGTTTATGTCACATCTGTTCCATGTATAAGCTTGTTCCCTAAACTGCTGTAGAGTAGGTTTTCCTGAATTGGCAAGGCTAGAAAGTATCTTTGATTCTTAATGTGCAAAACATTAGAAAGTATCTTTGATTCTTAATGTGAGGCTCGGCTGCCACCTCCTCTGGGAAGCCCCTTGTAATTACGTGCCCCCCGCAGTGGGTGTCAGGAGGTCCCACAGCACCAGGAGAGAAGGTGGTCCTTCCTACGCATGGGTGCTGAGCCACACTGAGCCCTGCTTCTTGCCAGCAGTTTCCTGGGGGTCACAAGGCCCAGCACACACAAGACACCTAATAAATGCTTGGCGAATGGAAAAAAGACTGGGGTGACACTGGCGCTTTGGGAAGCGGGAGTCG
>PVIY010044042.1:0-19941 GCA_004026745.1 Myrmecophaga tridactyla
ATATATATATATAATAGTTCACTCAGTCCCCAATTTACAAATGGATTATTCCAAAAACTTAGGTATAAATGTTTGGAATTCAGAAGTTAATGAAATATATGAGATTGGTTTCCCTGGGTAGAAAATAAATGCTTTACTTAAACACAATGTAGTGAATTATAAGGGAGTCTGGCACTTGTGAACATAGGTAAACATCATAGAGATAAGAATACAGATAGCCAGTATGGAAATCACATTTTTTGCCAAAGGAGCAGTGAAACCAGAGACACTGCAGGCAAATGCAGCCTCTCTTAATTTGTGGTTAGTGCTCCTATTTCTAAATCATGATATATTCTCGTAACCAAGTAAATGGAACTGATACCTGTGCCAGCCTCAATATATCCTTCTATCTCCATCATTTAAACCAAGCCTAGTTCCAGGTCTGAGTTGCCAGCTCTTCCTGGTTCCATCATCTCTCCTGGCCCTACTCAGTTGTTCAAAGCAGAGAGCACTGCCAAAGCTGAAGCATCTCTCCCGTTCCATTTCCCCACACCAGTTGCAAGAAAGGAAAGGTCACTCTGCATGCACTGCCCCACATTCGCCTCCACCTGAGAGCACTAGACCCTATCGCACATCTCGCCAGTGGGCAGTGCTCTGTTACCTTCTTCTCTCTGTTGTCATACTGTGCAAGCAGTGCAGCTATGCCCTGCCAGGAACAGAGCTCTCCTGAAGGTTAGGATAAGGAGGGAGAACTGCATTATTGTCAAGTGACTGGGAATTTTTCAGTCAATGATAACATATGCTGGGAATAATCATGCAAAAAACAACAGCAACAACTGCATAAATATTAATTGTGAAGATCTATCTGGGTGTTGCACATAATGCTTCTATTCTTCTTTGGTGGCAAGAAGAGTGAAACCTTATTTGAACAGAGTATTTAGCACTAGGGTGTAATGATCAACTGAGTGCAGGGTAATGTCCTTAAATTAGAAATTGTTTTTTGTTTGGTTTCTTTTCTTTTTAATTTCAACACTCCTTTTGGAAAATCATCCTTGATTTATTAGTTTACTTTCCCATCGTAGTGGAGGGAGTATAAAATGGAACGTTCTCTGATTATAAGAAAACTTTCAGGTCCTGAGGTTGTTCTCATCTCCAATTGTTGCAGTTCTCTATGCTCAAACCTGGAGATGGAGAGAAGGCTCTATTTAAGTTGTATTGCTCCTGGGATTTCTTGGAATACCTATGTATACTAAACCTCTCCTGTGAGATTGCTCTCTTTACTCTGTAAGTGAAATGCACAAAGATTTCCATCTAAACGAGATTTTACTGTGCCGTCAGATTTCTTCAAACTGAAAATAATCATCAAATAAAGAAGTAGAATGGCATGGCCCTTAAACCCCTTTTACAGTACTCTTTAGTGGCGAATAAACAGAAATATTGCAATAATATTGATGTTTTAACATCAAATCAGTACAGTGCAATCCTAGAGCACCCTTGCTAGTTTAACTTGTCTCTGTGATTCCAGAAAGTCTCTTCCCTGACTTAGGATTGGTAAATGAAATTCATGATGATGTGTGCCCTATCTATGCAATTAAAGTCACTGGCAGAACATAGAATCTCCTCTTGGCTGTCTTATTTGAGTGTCTGCCAACTACAAACAAATAACTTAGAAATGTTACTCACTCAATGGTGACATTTAATTTATAATTTAATTTCCCGTTTTTGATGGTGTACTTGTGCTGCCTGTACAATTGAAACAGCTAAAATGACAAACTGATGAATCAGAAGTTAAAGGTGAAGGTGGATGATACCCTCAGCCTGGCCTGCTTTTTCAGCTGACTATTTCACCCCAATTACTTCCTACTTGAGCTCTGTCTCACTTTAATTCCTCTAATGGTTCTCCCATTTGAATAGCAACATCCCCTTCTCACCATCTCCTAGTTCTCGTCTTTGCTCCTCTCCATCTCAGGGACTCCTCAAGTTTACTTTTTAGATCTTCTAGTCAAAGAGGTTAAGCTCAGCTTATTTCTGTCTTGTGTAGACACGCATTCATACACACCAATATTTTTTGGACTTTTCGTAGGTCCCAAGATACAAAGCCAAGGACTTCCTCTACACTACCTATATTATCCTTTCAACTATCCTATTTCTATTCTACAGATGAGGAAATAAGAGCATGGAAAGGATAAGTAACTTACCCAATATCACAGAGCTCGAAAGGATGAGCTCATATTTAAACGGAAGCATCTCTTATTTCTAAAGCCTGTGCTGTTAACTCTTATATGAACCTGCTCACAAAGAGGAAACCCAGCTAAGGTGCACCCTGTACAGCCTCCAGGCTGGACTAGCTGAAGACCAGAGCATGCTGACCTGACCTATGGAGAGATTTGACTGCAGAGACATGGGAAGTTGACCTTCAAATTCACCAATCCTTCCGTTAATAGCTTTCAACCTGATCCAGTAAACGTCACAATTAAAGTTTGATGCTTTGGTTAAAGGTTTCTTGTTTGTCTGCTTAAATGAAAATTTCTAGAGAGTTAGTGTAAAAACTTCATTTTTGTCTATTTAAACCTGAATATGTCAAAGTTTAATAAATAATTTTTTTCTGACTAGAGATTATAGTGGGAGAGAGAGACTAGAGAGACTTCTCCCTTGACTGGTCAGTGAGTAAAGGAGAACCACTGGGGAGAAGGGTTTTGAAATGGGGACCAAGGACATAATGTAAGAATGATAACTCAGCAGGCATATGCCATTGCACTTTTTGGCTGTGCCCCAATTCTAAATTTGAATGTTGCACTAAAAAAAATAAACTGAAATACATTAATTTAAGACTCTCCCACTCAATGCAACTGAGATATAGCTGAGGTGTCACTGGTTTATAAAAATAACCATTTGTATACAGAATACAAGACAGATATTTTGAAATTCTTATATATAATACGCATGATGTATATGCAGAAATTCTTTAAAATATTGCTTCTTCCAGATGTCCAAGGAACTATTGGATAAAACTTCTTTAAATACTTTATAACTATTTAGATTTAAATCTACACATCCTTTCTGCTGATTCTTTGGACTATAGAACACAATCCCTCAAATTACCACTAACTACTCTACCAGCCAGAAGTGGGCCAGAGCAGTTAGTTGTAGATAGGTGAGGAAACAGGTATAAAACTTAGATGGCAGTTACAAGGATGCTTTCACAGCTCCACTTTAATATCATGAGCATGGAAAATCAGAGTAATTAGGAACTATTAGTCAGTCCTGCAATGATCAATTCAGCCAACAAATACTTACTGAGTAATTACTATATCCAAGGAAGTGAAGACAGAGTTGCAAGAAATACTCATGTGGTACCTCCTCATGGAACAAATGTCCCACATGGTTATCTATCAGGCTAGTAAAAAGAAGATTCCATTCCTGATAGTATGACCAAGTGTATACTAAGAGGTTATTTTAGCTAAGGGATCCAGAAATACTAAGAACCATCCCTGAACCAATCCTCCTTCTTACAAGGTGCTGGAGGACAAAATATGGACCGGTGATGACCAGTCAAGTAAGGTAAAGTAATCTCAAGTTTTCATAAGATAGGTTTATGCCCCAAGTGCCAGTACAGAACTCTGGTGAGGTTGGCTGTCCATACAGAGAATTGTTATCTCCAATGGAGGAGAAAATATGAAGCAAATTAGGCCTACAGCATTTATTTTTATTCCAATGCTCAATATTGAATATGAGATCAAACCATGCAATTTGATGAGAGGCACTAGTCCTGAAGAATACTAATTACCCAGAAAGGATGACCCATTAGGAACCTGGAGCATTGCTCCTTAAGAAAGAAGAAACAGAAAAGTGGTGGGGAAAGAAATCTTGGACTTCCCCTGGAACCCAGCATCATACAACGAATACCCCTGTTTGCCCTTTACCATGGTGCCTGCAATAGTCACTCTTCACCCCAGAATGGACCAGAAACTTCCTGAGAGTAGAGAGGGTACCTCCAAAAGAAATAGACAGTGTGGTACTTCTTCCACTGAAAACATTAATGAACAATGAAAACACAGGCAATATGGGACTTAGCTCAGGGAAATCATTAGTAATCATCCAGTCTAACTCCAGAAAGGTGAAGAGATGTCCCCAAGGCTGTGCTCCTCAGTGGCAAAGTCTCAAAGTGTACCCTACAGCAGCCTCTATGGCAGCTGTGCATCCACTGCAGGAGAAAGTAGGCTGGGCTGGCCCTCAAAGAGGAGCTGGCTAGTCTTTCTTGCATGGTGATAAAATGCAGGGCTTTGTTCTGAGTATAAGACTTAATGACTTTGTGTGTATTCCTGAGCCAATTCTGAGCTAAAAATCAAGATGACAATTTGCTACAAAGCACACCTCTGGGACTGTGTTCCAAATGTAGATTAGTCTTGGATGGGTCTTCCACAAATGAGGGGATATTTTCAATCTCTTCCCAATAACCAGTAGGCATGAACAACACTATCCTATACTACATAAGCTCTCAGATCCTGGCCAACACAGGCAATAATTCCTGAAAGCACCCTAATATCCAGTGAGACCCTGAAAGTCTCTTTAAAATGGAAGACTCCTGGACTCAGTAAGGTGGAGGCGAGTGTCTCTAGTATCCTTGATTTGGACTTATGGGAACCTCAGAGATTTCTGGAATTTGTCTGCACATTCGAATCACCTGGGAGGGGTGGGCTGGGAGGTGGAGGAAGCTTTTTAAAAATTCCTGTGCCCAGGCTTCGAACCAGATGACTGTGATCAAACTTTCTGGGTCAACATTTTTTTTTATAGCCCTCGGGTGACTCTGGGGCAAACAAGCTTCAGAACCACAATCGAATGTACTTGATTCAACTGAGTAAGGCTGGAAAAATATTGGTGACCCTGAGTGGGGAAACTTGGTCAGGAACAGCTGTCACCCACGGTTGTTTCTCTTACAATATTGTTTTCAATATTTGGAAGCTCTGAATACTTTTAAGGATGTCCTCAAGCATAATACATTACCGAAACTGTCAGTGAGGGGTTTGACCCAGGTAAAAGGTAGCATATGTTCATAGCAGAAGAAAAAACTGCTAGTTCCTTTATTAAACCTGTAGTACTCATCCTCATAACTAACCTTTACTTCATTACCACACAGGATCTCTGTGTAGGCCATTCTGACTGATGCCCAGAGAAAGCAGAATAGTGACCTAGCCATCTTATTTGTTCTGCAGTTGTATTTGTTTCATATTATTAGTGCTAGTTGTATCTATTACCCTAAATATTTAACATAATTTTATTTTATATTTAATATACCAAAACTAATAAATACGTGTGCAAAAGGAAATACAGTAGTGTTTTCTGTGAAAGTTAAGTAAAATGCTTGGAAGAACTTGATAAAGACAAATATATATGTTATTTTTTATTAGTATATATTATAGTATGATACAGTATTGTACAATACAATGCTACATATTATGTTACACATATATATTTAGTGATATGTATTTATATATACTTTTATTTATGTGTATTTTACAAATAAATTTATGTATATTTATATATCTATGTTATATGTAATATATATTTACCCATCAACTATACATGTTTTGGAAATATTTGTCAAAATTGAGTGGGATTTTGCATTTACAGTGTTTCATGCATGTTTGCAAACTCCTGTTTTACTTTAATCTGGAATTCCTCGCAGATATATCAAGGATGTGGTCTCACAATAAAGACAGCCAAAAATGCTCCAGTTAGCATATCCATATTCAGAGAATATGTAATATATAAACATTAATATATAAAAGTTGGCAAATAAATATACCTTTAATGTCTTAAGTTAAAAAATGTTTAAGCTATGTAGATCAGTTCATTAGTTAGGATTTTTCTCTTCAAAAAGCTCTTTGAATTAACCAACTATTTGTTGGAATTATGGCTGAGATAGAGGGCTTCTACCATAGTACGAGAGTAAGGCATGAGTTGTAGGCCAAGGATTTTGTGCGAAATTCTGCAATCCTTTCTAGTGAGAGCAAGGACTCTCCCATGGAGGCTCCATTCTAAGTAGACTGGCAGTGAAGATTAAGAGCACAGACCCGAGAACCAGGCAAACCAGACTTCTCTTGCCTATTCTGCCATAGACTAGCTCTGTGATCTTGTAAAAATTCCTTGCCCTCTCTGAGCCCCACTCACCTTATTTGTAATATGAGCTCAATGAGAGGATAATGAGGTTAAACAAAATGAGATCTATGGGAGAATTCCAGGAAGATGGCCCACTAGAGTAGCTCCAGATTAGCCCTGCTCCACAGAAAAGTTAGAGAAGGAGGGCGACTGAAGCAGCAATTCAGGAGTGTGGCTGACCACATGGAGCAGCCCTGCTTGCAGAGGCTGAGGAACCAAGCAACAGAAAGCTGAACCCTGGTGCCAAGGCATGGAGCCCATGGAAGTGCATGTGACAGGAACATGTGACTAGGAAGTAAACCAGGCCACATTCCCTGGGCGCAGTACCCTTAGCAGCACAGCCCCGTGACCAGCAACTCAACCCACACCCCGCACAACTGAACCCCGTCACCTGCTCCCATTCCCCATGCTCCAGGCACCCCCACCTCACCAGCCCCCAGTGCACATACCTGCCTCACATCCCCACCCCAAGTGCAGCCCAATCCACCTCTCCTGTACCCCTCCCAAGCACTACCTCCCCCTCCCTGTATCCCGCAGGCTGTTACCTGCGCATAAAGGTTGCAGACACTAACCTCCATACCTAGGCTACCCCTGCCCCCCCCATAGTGTCACACAGCCTCACCCCCCCTCCTTGAGCCCAGGACATCCATTTATGGCACTCCCAGCACACGGGCCCCCAATCATGTCATTCAGCTCCAGAAACCACACTTTACAGCTGTCCTAGAACCCTGCATGTGCACAGCTCTTCTCTTTACTTCCCAGGTCTGAGAAAACGCTGACCTGGCAGCCGGTTCACATCTAACCACCAATCCATGAAGGTGTAATGCTGACTCACAGCTCTATGCATGCCCATAAAAGGCCCGACGCCTTAGACCAGTGCACACCTGGATTACTCCCCCCAGACTGGTGCACCCACACAGCTACATCCTCCCTGGCTACTGGGCATCCACATTCACAAGTATAAGCATAACATCCCCAAACTCCGCCCATACCTGCCCTGAAACAAATTACTGTACTGAGTGCTCCATTCTGTGCCCTGCTCCCTGCTGTACAACCATCCTGCAAACACAAGGCCTTATACCACTGAAAGAAATCAATTCCCAAAGTAAATCAATCAAGATATCTACATGCGACAAAGACAACAGAAGATCACTAAGCATATCACAATGCAGAGAGACCAAATTAAAACACTAGAGGAGACACAGACGTTGGAACAATTAATCAAAGATGTTCATACAACTCTGCTTAATAAAATAGGCAGGATAGCAAATGACATAAAGGAGATCAAGAAGACAATGGAAGAGCACGAAGAGGAATTTGAAAGAATAAATAGAAAAATAGCAGAAATCACAGAGATTAAAGACTCTGTAGACCAAATAAAAAACATACTAGAGGTGCACAACACCAGATTTGAAGAGACAGAAGAAAGAATAAGTGATATAGAAGACAGGATAAGTGACTTTAGAGACTCAAAACAGCAAATGGCAAAAAAGATGGAAAAAAACTGAATGGGAATTCAGGGAAATGATAGACAAAACAAAGCACACAAATAGAAGAATCATTGGTGTCCCAGAAGGAGAAGAGAGGAGTAAAGAGCTCAGAAGAATAGTTGAGGACATAATGGGGGAAAACTTCCCAACCTTTTTAAAGACAAAATATGCAAGTCAAAGAAGCCCAAAGAACTCCAAACAGAATAAATCCAAATAGGCCTTCCCCAAGGCCCATACTAATCAGTCTGTCAAATGTTGAAGAGAAGCATAAAATCCTGAAAACAGCAAGAGAAAATCAACCTACCTCATACAAGGGAAATCAAGTAAGACTGAGTTCAGACTTGTCAACTAGCACCCTGGAGGTGGGAAGGCAATGGTATGATATATTCAAGATCCTGAAAGAGAAAGACTTCCAGTCAAGAATTCTTGTACCTAGCCAAATTGTCCTTCAAAATTGAGGTGGAGATTAAAGTTTTCACAGACAAAGAATTCCTGAAAGAATTTGTCAACAAGAGACTGACCCTACAAGAAATCTAAAAGGAGTTCTGCTGGCTGAGAAAAAGACAGGAAAGGCAGGTCTGGAGGAAGGCACAGAATTGAAGAGTAACACTAAGGGTAATTTAAATAATACAAAGAGAAAGAGGGAAAATAATATATAGATCTGGCAAATAAAATAAAAAAGACAAGATAGTAGAATGAAGAAACACCTTTCAGTAATAACTTTGAATGTTAATGGACTAAACTTACCAATTAAGAGAAACAGATTAGCAGAATGGATTACAAAACATAATCCAGCTATATGCTGTTTCCAAGAGACTCATCTTAGACGCAAGAATACAAATAGATTGAAAGTGAAAGGATGGGAAAAGATTCTCCATGCAAGTGGTAACCAAAAGAAAGCTGGAGTAGCTATACTAATATCAGACAAAATAGACTTTAAATGTAAAGACATCATAAGAGATAAAGAAGGCTGCTACAAAAAGGAACAATGACATGAGGCATGCAAAAATATGAAAGAGCATGTGGGACATTTAGTGAGACAAAATAAGCCAGAAACAAAAAATAACAATGGTATGGTCACCTTTAGAAAATGCATATAAGAAAATAGGGGCCTAGATTGTAAGCTTTTAGAGCAGATACATTAAGTCCAGAGTGGTGACTATTATTTCTGGAATTTGAGAGGCTGTTTTATATACATAACCTGATATTTCGAGATAAGAATGAAGCCAAACAGGTTGGGGGTAAAGTAATTCAGAACAGAGGGGTAAGGAAGACAGTGTCTATATTTTAGAACCACACATACTCTTTGAGACCAATTGAAGAAAAATTTATTTGATCTGGAACTGAAATTTTCTTTAGTGCATAATCTAATTCAACTTATCTGTATAGCTCATTTGAACAATTGAAACACAAGAAGCACAGAATAAGAAAGAGACCTTTAATCCCATATAGATTATTATAAGGCCTGGAAATATCTAGAGTATTTTAAGCAGATAATCAAAAAGTATTGGCAAAGTCCCCAGATGGAGGGGAGAAAGACTACGGAACTATTAAACCTTACTATCAGGGAATCCCCAATACTGTGTCAAACTTTAGGGACATCCAAATCAATAGGCCATGCCCTCGATCATGAGGCTTACTCTCGTGAAGCTTATGTAGGTAGCAGAGAAGCTTAGACTACCTATAGGCATGCCTAAGAGTCGCTTCTGGAGGACCTCTGTTGTTGCTCAGATATGGCCTCAGTTTCTCTAAGCCCAACTCTGCAAGTGAAATCATTGCCCTCCCCCCTATGTGGGATATGACATCCAGAGGTGAAAGTCTCCTTGGAGACATGGGAGAGGACTCCCAGGGATGAATCCAGACTTGGCACCATGGCATCAACAATTCCATCCTGAACAAAAGCAGGAAAAGAAGTGTAGTTAATAAAGTATCAGTGGCAGAGAGAGTTCAAACAGATTTGAGAGGTTACTCTGGAGGTTGCTCTTATGCAAGCTTCAGGTAAACCTTGCTACTTATCATAACCTGCCAATCCCCAACCAGGACCATTCCAGACAGTCCTAAACAACACCTACGGCAATATATAAGATTCCACAAGAGTTTCAGGCACTAGAGTAACTTTCTAGAAACCTACAATCTCCAGATGGATCTCTGGTCCAGATAAGTCCTGAAACTTAGAGGGCCCAGAGAACCAGCTCCAGAACATCAGATAGTTTCATCTCCCTAGCCCGTATTAGCAACAAGCCCTTCATATATGAAAAAGTTAGAATTCCCATAACCCAAACAACCCCAATGAGAGGTGTGTAAAGATCAAAGGTGATGGTTGAATTATAGAAGATAGGACTTAACAAATGAATATGACTGTAGAATCATTAAATTGATATCTCATTTAGTCTCCGGTCTCCAGAGCAGGTAGAAGTAAAAACCCAAAATTGTAAAATCGTAACCCATGTCAAAGTCTGAAATATGTTCTACAACTAATTGTGGTGTTGTGCTTTTAAATTTATAGCTTTTTTGTATATATGTTATTATTCACAAAAAAGAAAGAAAAATTCAATTGTGATGCTAAAAAAGTATTTAAGCTCTCTAGCCTCCTATATTCTGGAGCAGCTAAAAGGAAAAAAAAAGAGATGATTGTATGGTAGCCCATGACAAACTCTGGGATCTGTTCTGTGACCACTTGTTGAAGAGTGCTTTGAAAACTATTGCTTTTTTATTTCTTTGCCTTGTATATACATTATACCATATAATAAAAAAGTTTAAAAAATTTTAATGAGATATATGAAGAGGGAGAGTGTTGCATAGAGTTCAATGGCTTGGCTCATGAGTCAGAGATCTAAGTCAAAATCCTTGTCATGCTGCTAATTGGCTTTGCAAACTTGGGAAAGTTTCATGAATCTTCTGAGCTTCAATTTTCTCTTCTGCAAAAATGAGAAAAACCTTCATCCCTACTTTATGAGGTTTTGCAGAATTAAATAAGATAACACATATACTCTGGAACCAGAAGCAGTTCTTGAGAAACAGAATCTTAAAAATAGGTTTTTCCAATTGGCTTTCTACTACGATTAAATTCAAAGGCACTAATGACTCTAATTCCAATAATCAAGATGGCACTGACAGTCCATGGCCTGATTGGCAAAGGGGAAATGCAAAACATCATTATTTGATTCTGCTAATTATACACTTATACAATGTAAGGCTCTGAGTGAGAGTGTTTTTGATACCTTAACAGAGTTTTGTGGAGTTAAGAGGTATAATGATGTTGACTGCTTGTTCTTAGATATCCTGGATACAATTATGAGAGATAGGAATGAGTTGAAGCCTTCAAATTCATAATTTAAATGCCATATGTAAGATGTACAAGTTTCTATGTGTGCCCTGGGAAAAAAAATCTCATTTCCTGAGGTTGCAGACTTGAGATTTCTGAAAACCAGACCCAGAGTCTCATTGTGTAAGTAGCAGATTTACAACATAAACTAAATTCTCAACCTTGCAGGGAGTGTGATGTTAAAGTAAGAGCTTTGATTGGAAAAGAATGGGATCCTGAAACATGGGAGGGATCATATAGGTTGACAATGATGGCAGAGGTGACATAAAACCCTGGATTCTGCTGAGTCTTTGCTATATATGCCTCTAATAGTCCATCCTAAGGAAAAAATCTACATCACCTCCAGCCTGATATGAGGAGATAGCCACCCAATCTTCAACCTATTCTGAGAAAGCAGCTACCCAATCTCCAGCCTGCCTTGAGGAAATAGCTTACAGACCTCCAGTCTGCCCTGAGGAGATTGACATTCAACCTCCACTAAAGAGATTAACCCTTCAGTGTCTGTTAAACCTGTAACCACCTCTCCTGGGGAAATATCCCTTACTCCTCTCTCTGGAGTGATTAATCCTGTTTCACCAGATGAAACTGCAATGGAATGTCCTGAAGTAATTTGCTTGAAAGACACTTCTAATTATTTTCATGGCCCACTCCCACCACCCTTTTTTTTTTCTTCAAAACATATAACTAGACTAAAATCCCAACAGGCCCTGAAAGGTGAGGTATAAAGTGTGGCCCATGAGAATTGCATAAATTTTCTAATCTATACAGACAGAAACCAAGGGATATGCGTGGGAATAGATATTAAAGATGGGGAATAATAGTGGAAGAAATAAAAAATTGAATCTAGCTGAATTTATTGATATTGGCCCACTAAGCAAAGATTCTGCATTTGAGGGTTAGGGAGTACTTTAACAGTTTGTTTGGATGGTTGGCTGAAACACGGATCAAAAGTTGGCCAACATTACCTGAGACCAAAATGCCAGAACTGCCCTGATATTATGTAGATGAGGGGATCTAAAGATTTAGGGAGATTAGAATGTTAGAGTGGATTTATCGTAGAAGACCTGCTTGCATACCCCAAGAATGTCAGAAGACACACCTTTTACTAGGAATTTGAGGAATAAATTTGTGAGACAAGTTCTATCATCCCTAATGAACTCTGTAGTCACCCTTCTCTACAGGTCATATATTACTGACACTGAGCTGGGATCCTTGAACACAAAAATGCCTCAAGTTAATAAAGCCATGTGGCAACAATCAATCACCATAGCTACCATAATGGACAGCAAACTCAAAGCAACAGTCAAAATAATCTGACTCACTCACAGATTTATGGTATTGGGCTAGTAGATCATTTACCTAGAAGTAAAATAGCTGAGCAGTCCACTAAATTCTTGTTTGAGCCATCTAAGCAGAAGAGTTTTAGGTCAAGTGAACAGAAGTCTAACTTGAATTATGAAAACAGAGGTCATGGCCTGTTAATTAATTCCCAGACTTGAGACAGTTTACAGATCCAGAGTCCCTTGAATGTAGGGAAATCTAGGTCACTTTGGGGAAGAACCCTGCTATACTGTCAAAAGTTTATACTGTTGAAATTCTTCTCAGCCTTCGCCAAGGAGTCCTGTGGCCTTTCACAGGGTAATTCTGCATTGGAGAAAAGGAAATGATTAGCTATTTCATGGATAACTAGACACTGGCTCTTGATTCCAGGAGACCCAAAATATCTCTGTGGTCCACCAATAGGGACTTAAATGGAGACCAGGTGATTCCTGGACCCATTCTATAGTTATTTCCCCAGTTCTCAAATGCATAATTGGAATTGACATACCCAGCAACTGGCAAAGTCCCCATAGTGGTTTCCTGACTCATGGAATGAGGACTATTATGGTAGGAAAAGCCAGATGGAAGCCACTAGAACTGCCCCTACCTAGCAAAAGAGGAAAACAGAAGCAATTCCAGATTGCTGAATGGTTTGCAGAGATTAGTGCCACTCTTAAGGACTTGAAGGATGCAGGGGTGGTGATTCCCACCACATCCTCATTCAACTCTCCCATTTGGCCTGTGCAGAAAACAAATGGGTCTTGGAGGATGACAGTGGATTATCATAAACTTAATGAGTTGGTGACTCCAATTGCAGCTGCTGTTCCAGATGTGGTATCATTGTTTCAGCAAATCAATACATCCTTTGATATCTGGTATGCAGCTATTGATTTGTTAATGCTTTTTTCTCAATAGCTGTTAGGAAGGACCACCAGAAACAAGGCCAGCAGTACACCATCACAGTCGTACATCAGGGGTATATCAACTCTCCAGCCATATGTCATAATCTCATCCACAGGGAACAATAATCCCTGCTGAAGTGCTTGATGAGGATAAAGGAAATGTGGAATGGGTAGTAGAAGGTAGTGATAAATATGAACTACAACCATGTGACCAGCTATAGAAATGAGGACTGTGATAGTATGAATATTTCCTCTTAGTTTTGTTATGAGTATGTCTGTGTTTGTACATAAAGTAAATATCTTGCTTTCTTATCATATGACATAAAGTTGTACTGTTCATATTATAATATTTAAGTCATACGATACCAAGTTTGACAGTGAATGTTACCTAAGTACTTGTCCTCCTATTCTGGAGAAATTGAGTGCATTTCTGGTTATCCACAGGATGATTGAGTACTGTCAGGCAAAACTTATGTGTGTTACTGTGTTCTACTTAGAGATTAAACATAGTTTAACGTGATGTATACAGATGCTAAGTTGGCAAGAGGTGAACAGTGATGGTTAGGTTCAGGTGTCAATTTGGCCAGGTGATGGTGACCAGTTGTCTCATGAGGAAGTACTGGCCTAATCATTACAGCAAGGATATTTCATGGCTAGTTTATAAAACAGAAGGCTGGTTTATTATATCATCTGTCAGTTGATTGCATCGATGACTAATTACATCCACAATCAACTAAAGGTGTGGCTTCCACAATGAAAGAATCCAATCTGCTGGATTTAATCCAATCAGTTGAATATATTTTTTAAAAGGGAGAAGAGAGAATTTACACTTCTTCAGCCATCAACCTTCTCCTGTGAGTTCATCATAATCAGAGTTTTGCCAACCTCATGACCTGCCCTACAGATTTTGTACTCTTGCATCCTCATGGTTGCATGAGACACTTTTATAAATCTCATATTTACAGATATCTCCTGTTGGTTTTGCTTCTCTAAAGAACCCTGACTAATGCACCATTATAATTACTTTATGAGGTTTTTCAGAATTAAATAAGATAACGCATATAAAGCAAATAGAATATTGTCAGAGACATTGTAATTGATAAACAAATATTAGTTATTATCATTTGTAAAAATGTGAGGCACCTAATAAGTGGTTAGCTGTTTAATAAATATTAGTTGCTATTAAAATTGTCATAATTATCCTCATTGTACATTGCTTTCATTTTAAAGTAAAATATTGAATGGTAATTTGGAACATACTGTAGAAATTCCATTTCTTCAGACTAGCCTCATTAGAGGGAAATGCTAAAGTCTTGAAGTAAGTAGGGGATTAGTGATTTATAATACTGTGGGCTTTTGAATTCTATGGTGGCAATCCTATTATCATATTTAAGATGGACCTTCTGAGGAATGGTTGCAGAGTTTTTATCTTTCTAAATATCCTGTGATTAATCTCATTATATCTTTGAACTAAATTGACAGTAAGGAGATTCTGATTTAAAGGCATGGTTTTGTGATAAGTGGATTTCAGAGCTTGGAAGTAACATTGATACTTAATTGCCAGGGAGTTAGCATGTAAGAGAGAATTTGATGATTCCTATTTTTGAAATTTGTTAGGATTTTTGAATGTGATCAATTAGACAAGATAAATTTTACAATTTTTTAAGTATGCCAGTAAAGAATGTGTTCTGTAATTGCTGAATGGCCAGTCCATTACCTTACCTGTAATTCAAGCTTGTTCAGATTTAATTGAGAGAGGTATGTTGAAAGTTTCTATAAGACAGATTTGTCAGTTTATTACTATCAATTTTTGCCTTATATATTTTGAGAATATCTATTAGGTGCACATCTGTCTAACTGTTTTAATATTCTTGGTGAATTCAGTCTTTTGTCATTATAAATGAACTTCTTTAACTCCAGGTGGATTTTTGTATTAAAATCTATTTTGCACAGCCAAATAATTTTGTAATGTAGAGACAAAATAGATTTCTTTTGGTTGATATTTTCTTGAGTTTTCTTTTTCCACCATTTTCTTTCAAATAAAACCTTGTTATATCCTCATGTTTTAGGGGTGTTTCCTTTAAAAACACTTACCTGGATTTTCTTTCCAATCCAGTCCAAATAGGCAAGTTTATCTATTTACACGTTTCACAGTTCTCAAGATATATGGATTTATTTGTACTCTTTTAGTTTATAATTTGTTATCCCACTTTTTCTCTGTTGTTCCTGATAGTTTCTTATTTTTAACTGAGAAAAAAATCACAGAACATAAAATTTACCTTTTTAACCATTTTCAAGAGTACAATTCAGTGTCTTTCTGGGCAATCATAAAGTTGTGCAACCATGACCACCATCTAGTTCCAAAACATTTTCATCGCCCCAAAAGGAAACCCCATAATCATTAAATAGTCACTCTTCATTTCCCACATCCCTAGTTCTTGGTAGCACTAATCCATTTTCTGTCTCTCTAGATGTCTATTTGGAACAGTCATACAATATAAATGAATCACGCAATAGGTGACTTTGTGTGCCTGGCTTCTTTCACTTAGCATAATGTTTTCAAGTGTCTCCCATGACGTAGCAGATATCAGAAAATCATTCTTTGAATGGCTGATTAATATTTCACTCTATGGATATATCAGCTTCTTTATCCATTCATCTGTTGATGAACATTTAGGCTATTATCACCTTTTGGCTATTGTGAATAGTGCTGACATGAACATGTGTGCACATGTATTTGTTTGACTACCTATTTTCAATTTCTTTGGGTATCTCTATATATCTAAAAGTAGAATGGCCAGGTCATATGGAAATTTTAAGTTTAACTTTTGAAGTAATCATCAAATTGTTTTTCACAATAGATCAAGATTTTGCATTCCCACCTAAGAAGGTTTCAATTTCTCCACATCCTTGCCAACACTTGCTGTTTTCAATTTTTTTATTATAACAACCCTAATGGGTATGCAGTGGCATCTCATTGTGGTTTTCATTTTTCTCTCCTTAATGATTAATGGTGATGAGCATCTTTCCTGGTGCCTTTTGGCCATTTGTATATCTTCTTCTGAGAAAAGACTATTCAGGTCCTTTGCCCATATTTTAACTGTTGCTTGTTGAATTTTAAGAGTTTCTTTTATATTCTAGAGGTAAAGGATGCTTTTTTCTACATCTATTGAGATGATAGGATTTTTTGTCCTTTACTATAATGATGTATTACATTGACTTATTTTGTAGTTAAATCAATCTTGCTTTCCTGGGATAAATCTCACTTTGTCATGGTGCACAATCATGTACTCATGTTGCTGAAAATCGTTTGCTAGGATATTGTTGAGGTTTTTGCATCTGTATTGATAAGGGATAGTTTTTTCATAGTTTTTTTTTCTTGTGATGTCTGTGTGGTTTGGCAGTCAGAGTAATACCTGCCTCATAGTACAATAGAGTAGAATAGAATAAAGTACAGTATGATACATTACAGTATGGTACAATATAGTTGTGAAGTCTTCTCTCCTCTTTTTTTGTTTTTTCTTTGTTTGGAAGGGTTGGTAAAGGATAGATGTTAGCTCTTCTTTAAACATTTGACAGAATTCAACAGTGAAGCTTTGGCTTTTTTGTCAGAAATGTTTTGATTATTAATTTAACCTCTTTACTAGTTGTAGGGCTATTTAGATTTTTTAATTTCTTCTTGAGTTGGTTTCAAGAGTTTCTGTATTTCTAAAAATTTTTTGCACTTCACCTAAGCTTATTTCAATAACATATGTAGTAATGTCCTCTCTTTTATTTGTGATTTTAGTAATTTGAGTCTTCTCTCCTTTTTTCTTTTTTATTCTATCGAAAGGTGTTTTATTTTGTTGATCTTTTCAAAGAAACATGTTTTGGTGTCATGATTTTTCTCTATAGTTTTTATTCTCAATTTTCATTTATTCTACTCTAATTTTTCCTTCTGTTTGCTTTTGGTTTAGTTTCCTCCACTTTTTCTAGTTTCTTAAGATGGAAGGTTAGATTACTTATTTGATATCTTTTGTCTTTTTTTAATATAGGTGTTTTACAGTTATACATTTCTCTCTAAACATAGCTTTAATTATATCTTATAAATTTTGGTATGTTGTGTTTGCATTCATTTCAAAGTACTTTTATTATCACTTATGATTTCTTTCTTGATCTTTTGATTATTTAGGAGTGTTATGTTAACTACTTGTAAATTTCCAAACTTTTCTGTCATAGATTTCTAATTGAATTCCATTACCATTAGAGAACACACTTTGTATGATTTCAGTTTATTTTTTAATTTATTGAGGTTAGTTTTATGGCTTAATATATGGTGTAAGCTGTAGAATCAACTACTTGTAAAGAATGCTTTTTCTGCTGTTGTTGAGTGGGGTATGTCTGGTATAATATGTTTATATTTGCTTTTGAGGCTTTCATTTTCCTGTTGTTCTTCTACCTATTATTGAAAGTGAAGGATTGAAGCCCCAATTATTATTGTTGAATTGTCTCTATTTCTCTTCAGCTCTATCAGTTTTTGCTCCATGTATTTTGAAATTCTATTATTAGGTGCATATACATTTGTAATTGTTATCTCTTCCTGATAGATTAAATCTTTTATCTTTAGAAAATGTCTTTATATTTCTCTGGCAATAATTGTTTCTTAAAATCTACTTTTCTCTGAGAGTAGTATATCCCCCCAACCCTCTTTTGGTTACTTTTTTGCTCATCTATTTCTATGCTTTTACTTTCACTTCATTCATGTTGTTGAATCTAGAGTATGTTACTTGCTAGTATATTGTTAGAAAATGTTAGAGTATCTTTTCCTTAATACGTTTTCCCCAATTTCTGCTTTATAATTGGAGATTTAGTCCATTTAAATTTTAATATAATTACTGATAAGGTGAGTTTTATGCCTGCCATTTTATGATTTATTGGTATAAGTCCTATATCTTTTCTGTTTTCCTATTCCTCCATTACTACCATTTGGTGTGTAAAATAATTTCTACTGTACCATTTCAACTATCTAGTTGTCTTTTTTACTGAATATTTTTACATTTTCTTTCATACCAATTGCCCTTGAGACTACTATTAAAAATAACATAATTTCATTTGGATTCATACCAAATTAGTTTCAAAACCATATAAAACTTACCAAGACACTCCCATTTCCTTCCTTTGTTATATTATTTTCAATATAATAACATCATTGCACATCAACACAGTTTTATTTATTTTTTTGCTTTGTACAGTTGTCTTTTAAATTGGATAGAAAAAAGAAGAAACAGGCAAAATGCAATTATGCTAAGTTTTATATTTCCCTATTAATTTACCTTGATCAATGTTCTTTATTTTCTCATGTGGATGTGATTTAATATTTAGTGTCTTTTCACTTCATCCTTAAGGACTTTCTTTATAGTATTCCTATAGGGAAGGTTTGTAGAAAAGAATTTTCTGGTTTTGTTTATCTGGTAATGTCCTAATTTTCCTTCATTCTGAAGTATGGTTTTGCTGAATATAGAAGTTTTGGTTGTAGTCCTTTTCTTTAAGCTTTTTGAATGTAATATACAACTGCTCTCTGGCCTCAGTAGTTTCTGATGAGAAGTTAGCTGTTAATCTTATTGAAGATCTCTTATATGTGATGAGTTACTTTTCTACTACTGCTCTCAAGATTATTTGTGCTTGTTTTTTGAAAATTTGACTATGAAGTTTCTAGGTGTGGATTCCTTTGAATATATCTTACTTGGAGGTCATTCAGTTTCTTAAGTGTGTAGGTTAATGCTTTTAATTAAATTTGGGATATTTTGGTCACTATTTCTTCAAATATCCTTTTCTGGGATTCTCATATGTACATGTTGGTACACTTGACATTGTCTCATAAGTCTCTAAGGTTCTGTTCATCTGTCTTCATCCATTTTTCCTTCTGTTCTTAAAATAGGATAACATGAATTGGTCTATCTTCAAATTCAGTAATTTTTTTTTATTCTGCCTGCTCAATACAATTGAGTTCCTCTAGTATACTTTTCATTTTGATTATTGTATTTTTCATCTTCAGAATTTCTAATTTTTCTATTTGGTTCTTTTCTGTAATATGTATCTCTCTATTGATATTCTCAATTTAGTGAAACATCATTCTCATGATTTCCTTTAACTTATTAGACATGGTTTCCTTTAGTATTTTGATGATGTCATTGTATGCCCTCCACATGACCTTGGACACCATGTAGCTACCAGCAGGATGTTTCAAATCCTGACTACTTTTTCTTGTTTATGCATGATAGTTCCCTGTTTCTTTGTGTGTCTCACATTTTTTAAAATTGGAAACTGGACATTTTAAAGGACATATGACAATTCCAGAAATCAGGATCACTCCTCCCCAGATTTTGTTGTTGTGTTGTATTTGTTGTTCTTATCCTTGTTACTGTTTATTTAGTGAGTTTTTGGCCCAATTCTTCAAAGTCCATATTTTCTATTATGTGCAGCCACTGAAGTCTCTGATCAATTAGCTTAAGTGGGCAGCTAATGGCTCAACAGAGATTTCTTGAAATGCCTGAACCAATAAGTCTCTTAGCCTTTACTAAGGGTCTTTATGTGTGTGTGTTGGGGCACACCTTCAGTGCTTCACCATAGCCTTCACCTATGCTCGTGTAGGAGCTCAAGGACAGCTAGACATGAGATTCAGGTCTTCCCTGCCTTTCTGGGCATATGCATAGCCCTGAGCTTGTGTGTGGACTTCTAGATCACCAGAACTATGTCAGAGATTTTTGAAACCCCTGTGGACATCTCA
>PVIY010044043.1:0-19959 GCA_004026745.1 Myrmecophaga tridactyla
CAACAATGCAAAAGACATACAGGAGCTGAAACAATTAATTCAGAATGTACGAACAGACATGGAAAACCTCATCAAAAACCAAATCAATGAATTGAGGGAGGATATAAAGAAGGCAAGGAAAGAACAAAAAGAAGAAACTGAAAGTCTGAGAAAACAAATCACAGAACTTATGGGAATGAAAGACACAGAAGAAGAGATGAAAAAAACAATGGAAACCTACAATGGTAGATTTCGAAAAAATTAACACCAACCCATGATTCTGGCATAATAATCTCATAGAATTAAACCAGGAGTTGGCATTCATGTAGAATGTTATCTGAAACCTATTCCACACTATTATTAAAACTTGAAAATATTTATAGTATCTCTGACTTTTTTGTTGTTGTTGCCAGAATTATCATTCATGTGTTATGCCTAGGTTAGAGGGAAAAAAAGGTGAATACAAATTTGTATGGATGCTTAACTAGAAATGTCCACAGAGTTGGTCTAGCTGACTTGGAAGGTATCTTAACTTGCAATTTTCGTATTGATGTTTCTCATCTACAAGGTATTCCTAACAGATTGTGAGAAAAATTAAGAGGTGTATCATATCCTAAAAAAAAATGAGGTGGTCGTGTCCTGTCCTAAGAACAGATGTGATTCTTAAGGGAGGTTGCATTTTTATTTCACTTGAGAACTTCAGTTCTCACCACCGTTTCCCCCTTGGCAGCTAAAGCAGTTGACGGATACGTGAAGCCACAGATCAAGCAAGTGGTCCCTGAGTAAGTGTCGGGGGCCCGGGGCGGGGTCTCCTGCGGCCTCTTCCCTCCTCCCCTGGCTCCCCTCACCCCACACTGCTGCCCTCCCATTCACATGCCCCGCGCTGCCCCGGAAACCTGGCTCAGCTCTAGGGTGGGCACTGGATGGTCATAAAGATGACCCTTGAAGCCCCCTCCCCAACTCAGTCCCTTCCCAGCTGAGGCTCTGTTCTGCTCTCTCCGCAGGTTTGTGAATGCATCTGCAGACTCTGCGGGGGGTAGTGCAGCCTACATGGACCAGGCCCCATCCCCAGCCGTGTGCCCCCAGGCCCATTATAACATGTACCCACAGAAGTAGGTGGTGTTCTCTTGGGGTCTGCAGGGGAGGGACTGGGGACTTGGCCTCGGGCCGGACCCCCAGACGGCTGGTGGTCAAAGGAGTGCAGAGCTCCTCTAGACCACCCAGCCCAGGCCTGGGCTCTTGCGTGTGCCCAAGCTGGGGGGAGCGATTCAGCCAGAAGATACTGGTCGTTGGGGCAGAGTAATAGTTAGCAACTGTCATCTGTTCCCCTCTTCCTAAAAGGAGAATTTTCTTTCTCTGTTTTAGGACCAGATGGGAATTAGATGTGCCTGGACAGCTAGTGCTTGAGCAGAGTAGTTTAATCTGAGTCTCTCTGGACAACTAGCTAGCAGAGGACTCTCTGCTTCCCTGATTGAGATAAGAACTAGTTATTTTCCCACAAAACCCAAGCTGAGGGTACAGGCAGTCTTCAGCCCCTATAGCTGGTGCGGTGTGGGATTTGGGGGTCATCTCTGCAGTTCATAATTGCTCTCTGGACTCTGACCACCTTCTCCCTCCCTCCCTCTGTCTCCCTCCCAAGCCCTGACTCCGTCCTCGACACAGATGGGGATTTCGACCTGGATGACACGATGGACGTGGCGCGGCATGTGGAGGAACTCCTAGGCCGGCCAATGGAGAGTCAGTGGATCCCCCATGCGCAGTCGTGACCCCCAGTCTCTCCATCTCCAGCTTCCTCATCCTCGCCAGAGGAACCTCTTGTGGATGTTTTAATTCCATGAATCGCTTCTGTTTGGAAACAATACTCATAATGTGAAGTGTTAATACTAGTCGTGGCCTTAGTGTTTCTGTGCATGGGGGCACCAGTGAAGGAAGTGTGACTGTGGGTGTGTGTGCGTGTGTGTGCGTGTGTGGGTGTGAGCTTGCACGTGGTGGTGTTTCTCCCCTTGTTGTTCCGAGTTTAGCTGCAGCACTGGGGCCACATACAGAGGCTGTGGCTGTTTTTACCTTGTGCAAAATGGCAGTCAGTTCCACGAAGCCTGGAGCTTGGCCATGAGTCTTGAGCATGGCTGAACTTTGAAATGTGGTTGTTGGAGTAAGAGAAGGACAAGGGGGGATAAAGCACCTCCTCCCTGCTTGAGTCTTTGATACCATGGCTGCCAAGCAATCGCTGTATAACTGTGAATGTCTGCTATTCCTCTGAAATTTAGATGCCTGCCTTTTGACAAAGAAAGCCAGTCCTCCATCCCTCCCTCCCCCTCTCCTTACCCCAATTTTCCTGGGTAAGGATAAGAAAAGGGTTAACATGTGGAAATTTCTGGGGCAATGAAAGTCACAGGTTTTCTGATGGGTGGTGGCTTTATAAATGACACAACTCATCTTAATGTTCCCTCTTTGTCTTTCTATCCCTTCTTTCCCTTCCTCTTCTCCATCTCTCTCTCTCTATTGGTGGAATTGCCACTCACTTCCTATATGTGTACACATGTGCAGACACGTTTGATAAATTAGAGGAAAGAAGCGAGGGTTACCTACCTGAGAGCTCACAGTATTGATGTCCTTTGTGTTTTGGCCAGAGAGGAATGCCCAGCGCCGACTGCCAGGTGCTGAGAATCTTGCCTTGTGGCCTAGGGGCACTGCTGTTCTGCCCACCCATCCTTCCTCTGAGCCTGCAGAGGTCCCGTCTGTGGATTTCTTCAGGCTCATTGATAATGGAGTTTTGCAAATATTGAATGGTGTTTTTGTTTCTCAATTAGATCTTTATCGTTTCCCCCTTCCCACCCTATTTTGACATCAGAACCCTCTTTCTGTGTCAGGTCCTGTGCCATTCATACACAGGTCACTTCATTTCCCTTCACTGCTCACACGCCATGAGTGGTCTGATCCTAGGGTCGGCTAGCTCAGCAGTGGGCGCTGCCCACCAGGTGCTGGGTGCTGGGTACTGGTGTTTTGGGAAATGGAGTTTGCAGGTTTTCTAGGAATTTTGGTAAAACTGCCAAAACACAACAAAACAAAAACGACTCAGCGTAATCTCGTTCCACAGTTTCTCCTGTAGCTCTCCACCAGTAGAGAGGGCCGGGCTGTGGCAGGGCTGTGGCAGGCGGTGGGGGAGAGGGGCATGCAGGCCCGGCTGGCGGGCGAGGCCTCGGAGCTAGCCCCATCCTCCCCCAAAGAAGCGCATGCCCACACCCGGGAGAGCATGGCCCTAAAAACCTTATTTTTATACATGTGAGTAAATAAACAGATATTTTTTTTTACAAGAATAACTTCTGAATTTATCAGTGTTTTGATGTTAAAGGAAAATATTCCTCTGTAGTACATTATTTATTGGAAGATAACTTTTTCAAAGCTGCTGTTTGCCTTGGCTTGGTTTCATACACTGATTTATTTTTCTATGCCAGGCAGTAGAATCTCTCTGCCTCTGAGGGGCAGGCAGACCCCTCCATGGATGCCAGCGTTGTTGTAGAATGCTGCTGAGCCTCTTCCCCACCCCTCACGACACGATTAGGAGTCCAGCCTCGAGGATGGGAGTGTTGGGAAAGAGTGACAAGGAAAGCCTGCCTGCTCCAGGACCCAGACCTAAAGAGCCCTTCGCGCCCCCTGCCCACAAAGGCTTCCGTGACAGCTGCCCCAGAAGGGTGGCCCTCTTTGTTTCAGCCACCCTGTGGGGGGGTGGGGGGAGCAAGGGGGGAGATGGACACACGTTCAGATTTGAGAGGACCCAGCCCTGGTGCAAGGAGGACCAGCCCCCTGGGCAGTGCTGGGCACCCTGGGCTCGTGCTAGTGTTTACAGTTGGCCTGGGGGGTGGGGAAGGGACAGAAGAGTGGCTTCCCCGAATGTGGGGCTCCGTTGCTTGTACAGCTGCTGAGTTATCCTCAATTTTCCTGAGGCCGCGCCTACGGATGGGAAAGATTTTTGACTGAAAGGTGTACTTGCTATCTGCATTACATTTTCTTTCTTCTCCCTGTTCCTGCGACCACAAGAAGCAGCAGTGGCAAGTCTTGACCATCTAAGCCTCTCACCCTCTCCCAGACACACACACACACACACACACAAGTCATAAAAATGTTTCAACTCAATGTGTGGTATGTGCAGGGGTTTGTGGGGGGTGGAGGGTGGTCTAAAGGTGAATATAACTTAAAATGAAAGTATACTTTTTATAATTTTTCTTTGTAAAACTTTGTGAAATTATTTCAGATACCTATTTTAGTGCTGAAGCAGATTAGTATATAGTCACCAAAAAGTATTGTGTACAATTTGGGGCAATCATATGTGTATTTTATGTTACAATAAAGGCTTCCTCTAAGGAACAATCCTGAGTCTTGTTTTTATTTTTCCCATCAGGTGGGGGTGGTGATGGCTTTGTTATGAAGCAGTTTGAAGTCATGAGCGTGACCCTGAGAAGGGGAACGAGGGAGTTGACACTTCCAAGGACAGGCTGAGAGTTGACAGGGTATGTTTTCAGCCTTGGAGGTGAATGGAGGGAGGGTGTACAAGTTCAACATGCAAAAATCAGTGGTGTTCAGTATACTAGTAATGAACAATCTGAAGTGGAAATCAAGAAAAAATTCCATTTACAATAGCAACTAAAAGAATCAAATATCTAGGAAGAAATTTACCCAAGGATGTGAAGAACTTGTACACAAAAAGCTATGAACACTGCTGAAAGAAATTTTAAAAAAAGATCTAAAGAAGTGGAAGGACACTCTGTATTCATGAATTGGAAGACTAAATATTGTTAAGATGTCAGTTCTTCCCAGGGTGATTACTAGATTCAGTGCAATTCCAATCAAAATTCCAACAGGCTTCTTTGCAGAAACGGAAAAGCCAATCATCAAATTCATGTGAAAAGGCAGGGGGCCCCAAATAGCCAAAACCATCTTGAAAAAGTACAAAGTTGGAGAACTCATGCTTCCTGGTTTTAAAACTTATTACATAAACAGTAATCAGAACAGTATGATGCTGGCAAAAGGACAGACATAGACCAATGGAATCCAAATTTAGTTATAAATCCTCATACTTTGGGCCAATTGGTTTTTTTGTTTGTTTTTTTAGCAGTCGGGGTTTTTGTTGTTGTTATTCCACCTCTTAAAAATTAAAAAAAAAGACTTTTAAATGCAGTTTTGTTCATTTATTTTTTAAAACATTTTTTCATTGTGAAATATAACATATACACGGGAAAGTAATACATTTCAAGGTTCAGTTTAACAAGTAGTTATAAGGCAAATTTCAGAGTCTAGTATGGGTTACAGTTCCACAATTTCAAGTATTTCCTTCTGGCTGTTCTAATTCAATAGAAACGAAAATGAAATATCTATATAATGATTCAGTAGTGATAATCATTTGTTAAATCCTAGCTTCTCTGTTACAGCTGCTCCCTCTCATTTGATCATTCTCTCAATCTTCAGGGATATTTGGGTAATGACCATTCTAACTTCATCATGTTGAAAAGGGGTGTAGACATTATGGGGTAGGGGATGCAAATGGTTGGTATTCTGGGAGAGACTGGTACAACAAGGCTTATCTGGTGTGGGAACAATCTGGGGGTTTTAAGTTTCTGAAAAATAAACTTAATAAGTAAAACTTTCATAGAGTTTTAGATAAAGTCCTGGGGTTTTTTATTTTTTAGGGTTTTCAGAAATGCTGTTGGTTGGAGTTTGGCATACTGTGGTAATTTGCAATATCTAGCTGAAGCTTGCATAAGAGTAACTTCCAGAATGACCTCTCGACTAGATTTGAAATCTCTTAGTCACGAACCCTATTTTGCTATATTTCTTTTCCCCCTTATGGTAAAGAAGGTATTCTCAACCCCACAGTGCCAGGGCCAGGCTCACCCCTGGGAGTCGTGTCTCACATTGCTGGGGAGACTCATCCCTGAAATTCATGCTCCACATTGGCGGGAGGGTAAATGAGTTTATTTGCAGAGTCTGGCCTAGAAAGAGAGAGAGAGGCCACATCTGACCAACAAAAAGAGGTTCTCTGGGTGGTGGGGGGGGTGTGACTGTTAGGCAAATTTGTAAGTAAACTCAGCTTCACAATTATAGAAATTCATAAGGGCAGACTCAAAATTGAGGGCTTGGCTTGTTAATTGGGAGTGCCCAGTGCTTGAGAGAATATCATGAATTTCCCAGCTGGGGAAGATAATAGTTCCATATTTTTCCTCCAATCCCTCAAGGAACTTTGCAAATACTTTTTTATTATCTGCCCAAAATACACTGGAATGCATCATGGTATTACATTAAGCTATACTGAATCACCAGATCTCATTCCCTATTCTAGGCTCTAAGTCCCCACTCTTAATTTTGGACAATTTTCATTGCTCCAGAGGTAAGGAAAAAAAAAAAGATATACACAGCCACACAAAAAAGAAAACCCAAAACACTCCATATTCCTTACCCCCTCCTCAATTATTTACCCTAGAATTGGTGTGCTACTAGTAAGGTATTGCTGTTAAATATAGTCCAAAGCATGCAATAGTTAATTTTCCTATATACCACTCTTATTATCTCTTTGTACAAGTATCATGCAAGAACTTATTTATATTTGCAGTGTTAATCAGTGAGATACATGATTTTAGGCAGCCCCCTTCAATCATATTCACCTTCAGTAGGAACTATTACTTATAATCCCAATAACAAACTACCACCATCTCTATCCATTCCCAAACAGTTAAGATCAATCCCATTAACAAATCTGTACATATGAGGTAACAGCTCCCCCTTCTCTAGCTTCTGTCTATCTCTAGGTACCCTGTAAGAGTCTTGTTTACATTTTCTAGTTGTTTCATGTGAGTGAAATTAAACTGTATCTACCCTTTTGTGTCTGGCTTATTTCAATCAGCATTATGTCTTCAAAGATCATCCACATTGTTACATACTTCAGGACCTCATTCCTTCTTAACTGCTGCATAATATTCCATTGTATGTATATATCACATTATGTTCATCCACCCATTTGTTGATGGACGCTAGGATTGTTTCCATATTTTGGCAACTGTAAATTGCCAAAGCTGCGAATCGCTGTGAACATCAGTGTGCGAGTGTTTCAGATCTCGGGTGTATGCTGAGTAGCAGAACTGCCAGGTCGTAGGGGAAATTGATATTTAGTTCCCTGAGGAATTGCCAAACTGTCTTCCACAGTGGCTGTACCATTTTATATTCCCGCTGTTCTAGTTTGCTAAAGCTGTCAAAATGCAACACACCAGAGATGGACTGGCTTTTATAAAGGGGATTCATTTAATTACAAATTTAGAGTTCTTCAGAGTAAAGACAGCTGGCTTTCCTCGGGCTTCCTCTGTCACATGGGAAGGCACATGATGGAGGTCTGGTGGGCTTCCCTCCTGGCTTCTGGATTCAAACAGCTTATCCCACGGTGATTTCCTTTCTGCATCTCCAAAAGTCTGGGTCTGAGCTCCAAGTGCTGAGCTGAGGTATGTTGAGCTGCTGAGCTCTGTTCTGATCTCTCTGTTTTAAACCTCTAGCTAATTCAATTAAATGTCACTCATTGTGCGAGGCACTCCCCTTAGCTGACTGCAGGTGTAATCAGCCATAGATGAATTTCACATGCTGATGATTTAAGGCCACAGCAACAGAATAATGGGGCATCATCACCTGGCCCACACCTGAACCTATCACACCCACCAAGAGTGAACAAGTGTTCCATTTTCTCCACATCCTCCCCAACATTTGTGGTTTCCTGATTGCTTAATCGTGGCTGTTCTTATAGGTGTGAGATGATATCTCATTGCGGTTTTGGTTTGCATTTCCCTAATAGCTAATGAAGATGAACATCTTTCATCATGTACCTTTTAGCCATTTGTATTTCTTCTTTGGAGAACTGTCTAATCATGTATTTTGCCCATTTTATAATTGGGTTGTTTCCCCTTTTGTTGTTGAGCTGGAGGATTTCCTAATATATACTGGATATCAAACCCTTATCAGAGATACGGTATGCCAGTTTGAAGCTATCATGTACCACAGAAAAGCCATGTCTTTTAATCCTCATTCAATATTGCTGGATGGAATCTTTTTTATTGTTTCCATGGGGATGTGACCCACCCAATTGTGGGTGCCTTTTGATTAGATGGTTTCCATGGAGATGAGTCTCTACCCATTCGAGTGGAGTTTGCTTATTGGGGTCTTTTAAGAGGGAACCATTTTGAAAAAAGCTTTAGAGCCAACAGAGCCAACAGAATGGACAGAGCCCCAGGGAAGCCGTTGAAGAAGCCTGGAGAGAAGCCAGCAGACGTTGTCATGTGTCTTTCCCACTGAGAGAGAAATCCTGAACATCATGGGCTTTCTTGAACCAAGGTATCTTTTCCTGGATGCCTTTATTTGGACATTTTCTAGCCTTGCCTTAGTTTGGACATTTTCACGGCCTTAAACTGAAAATTTGTGACTTAATAAATTCTCCTTAAAAAGCATTCCGTTTCTGGTATATCGCATTCCAACAGCTTGTGAACTAGAACATATGGTTTCCAACTATTTTCTTCCATTGAGTTGGCTGCCTCTTCACCTTTTTTACAAAGTCCTTTGAAGCATAGGAGTATTCAAACTTGAGGATTTCCCATTTGTCTATTTTTTCTTTCATTGCTTGTGTTTTAGGTGTCAGGTCTAAGAAGCTACCTCGTACTAGGTCCTGAAAATATTTCCCTATATTTTCTTCTAGCAGTTTTGTGGTAGTGGCTTTTATGTTTAGGTCTTTGATCCACCTTGAGTTAATTTTTGTATAGGGTGTGAGGTAGAGATCCTCCTTCATTCTTTAGGCTATGGATATCCAGTTCTCCCAGCCCTAACTAATTAAAGAGACTATTCTGTCCTGTTCAGTAGATTCGGAGGCCTTGTCTAAAATCAATTGACCATAGATCTGGGGGTCTATTTCCAAACCTTCAATTCAATTCCATTGCAATATGTCTGTCTTTGTACCAGTCCCACACTGTTTGGACCACTGTGGCTTTATAAAAAGCTTTAAAGTCAGGAAGTGACAGTTCTTCCACTTCATTCTTTTTAAGGATGTTTTTAGCTATTTGAGGCCCCTGTCTTTTCCAAATAAATTTGATAACTAGCTTTTCCGAGTCTGTAAAGTAGGTTGTTGGAATTTTTATTGGTTTTGCATTAAGCCTATAGATCAATTTGGGTACACTGACACCTTAATGACATTTAGCCAACTATCCATGAACACAGAATGTCTTTACACCCATTTAGGTCTTCTTTGTTTGATTTTTTAAGCAATGTTTTGCAGTTTTCTGTGTACAGGTCCTCTACCTCCTTGGTTAAATTTATTATTAGATGCTTGATTCTTTTAGTTGCTTTTGTGAATGGAATTTTTTTTTCTTAAATGCTGTCTCAGTTAGGTCATTACTACTGTTTAGAAGCATTACTGGTTTTTTAAAAATATTTTTATTGAGAAATATCCCCACACAGAGTCCAACCATATCATACAATCAGTGACCCGTAATATCATCACAGTTGCGTAGTTTTCACCATGATCATTTTAAGAACATTTGAATCACTCCAAAAAAAGAAATAAAAAGAACTCATACACCCCTTACCCCTCCCTCTCATTAACCCACAGTATTTTAGTCTACCCAGTTTTTACCCTTTATCTTCCCTTACTGTTTATTTATTTTTTATCCTAATTTTTTTTTTACTCATCTGTCCATACACTGGATAAAAGGCACATCAGACCCAAGATCTTCACAATCACACAGTCATATTGTAAAAGCAGCTTTCTTCAAGAACCAAGGCTACTGGAACACAGTTCAACACTTTCACATACTTACCACCAGCCACTCCAATACATTATAAATTAAAAAGGATGTCTATATAATGTGTAAGAATAACCTCCAGGATAACCTCTCGACTCTGTTTGAAAATTCTCAGTCACTGAGACTTTATTTTGTCTCATTTCTCTCATCCCCCTTTTGGCCAAGAAGGCTTTCTCAGTCCCATGATGTCAGATCCTGGCTCATCCCAGGAGTCAGGTCCCACATTGCCAGGGAGGTTTACCCCCCTGGGAGTCACATCACAGGTAGGAGGGAGGGCAGTGAGTTCACCTGCCAAGTTGGCTTAGAGAGAGAGGCCACGTCTGAGCAACAAAAGAGGTTCTTTGGGGTGACTCTTAGGCATAACTATCAGTAGGCTTAGCTTCTCCTTTGCAGGAATAAGCTTCTGAGGGGCGAGCCCAAAGATTGAGGGTTCAATAATACTTGGAGACTTCAATTCCCCACTCTCATCAATGGACAGAACATCTAGACAGAGGATCAATAAAGAAACAGAGAATTTGAATAACAATAAATGAGCTAGACTTAACAGACATATATAGAACATTATACCCCACAACAGCAGGATACATCTTTTTCTCAAGTGCTCATGGATCATTCTCAAAGATAGACCATATGCTGGGTCACAAAGCAAGTCTCAATAAATTTTAAAAGATTGAAATATACAAAACACTTTCTCAGATCATAAAGGAATGAAGCTGGAAATCAATAATAGGCAGAGTGCCAGAAAATTCACAAATATATGGAGTCTCAACAACACACTCTTAAACAACCAGTGAGTCAAGGAAGAAATTACAAGAAAAATCAGTAAATATCTTGAGGCAAATGAAAATGAAAACACAACATATCAAAATTTATGGAATTCAGCAAAGGCAGTGCTAAGAGGAAATTTATTGCCCTAAATACCTATATCAAAAAAGAAGAAAGAACAAAAATCGAGGAATTAACTGTCTACTTGGAAGAACTAGAGAAAGGACAGTAAATTAACCCCAAAGCAAGCAAAAGGAAAGTAACAATGGACATTAGAGCAGAAGTAAATGAAATTGAGAACATGAAAACAATCGAGAAAATCAACAAAACCAGAAGTTGGTTCTATGAGAAAATTCATAAGATTAATGGACCCTTAGTGAGGTTGACAAAAAGAAGCAGAGAGAGGATGCAAATAAATAAGATCAGAAATGGAACAGGAGACATAACCACTGACCCCACAGAAATAAAGGAAGTAATAACAGGATACTATGAACAACTTTATGCTAATAAATACAACAATGTAGATGAAATGGACAACTTCCTAGAAAGGCATGAACAACCAACTTTGACTCGAGAGAAATAGACGACCTCAACAAACCAATCACAAGTAAAGAAATTGAATCAATCATTAAGAAGCTTCCCGAAAAGAAAAGTCCAGGACCAGACAGCTTCACATGTGAATTCTACCAAACATTCCAGAAAGAATTAGTACCAATCCTGCTCAAACTCTTCAAAAAAATTGAAGAGGAGGGAAAGCTACCTAACTCATTCTATGAAGCCATTATCATCCTCATACCAAAGCCAGACAAAGATACTACAAGAAAAGAAAACCACAGACCAATCTCTCTAATGAATATAGATGCAAAAATCCTCAACAAAATTCTACCAAATCAAATCCAGCAGCACATTAAAAGAATTATACACCATGACCAAGTAGGATTCATCCCAGGTATGCAAGGATGGTTCAACATAAGAAAATCAATTAATGTAATACACCATATCAACAAATCAAAGCAGAAAAACCACATGATCATCTCGATTGATGCAGAAAAGGCATTTGACAAAATTCAACATCGTTTCTTGTTGAAAACACTTCAAAGGATAGGAATGAAAGGGAACTTCCTCAACATAATAAAGGGAATATATGAAAAACCCACAGCTAATCTCATCCTCAATGGGGAAAAACTGAAAACTTTGCCCCTGAGATCAGGAACAAGACAAGGATGTCCATTATCACCACTGTTATTCAACATTGTGTTGGAAGTTCTAGCCGGAGCAATTAGACAAGAAAAAGAAATACAAGGCATCAAAATTGGAAAGGAAGAAGTAAAACTCTCACTATTTGCAGATGACGTGATACTATATGTCGAAAACCCAGAAAAATCCACAGCAAAACTACTAGAGCTAATAAATGAGTACAGCAAAGTGGCAGATTACAAGATCAACACTCAAAATACTGTAGTGTTTCTATACACTAGTAATGAACAATCTGAGGGGGAAATCATGAAAAAAATTCTATTTATAATTGTAACCAAAAGAATAAAATATTGATATAGCTTTCACAATGTGACTGTGTGATTGTGAAAACCTTGTGTCTGATGCTCCTTTTATCTACCTTGTCAACAGACGAGTAGAACATATGGAATAAAAATAAATAATAGGGGGAACAAATGTTAAAATAAATTTAGTTTGAAATGCTAGTGATCAATGAAAGCGAGGGGTAAGGGGTATGGTATGTATAATCTTTTTTTTTCTGTTCTCATTTTATTTTTTTTTCTGTTGTCTTCTTATTTCTTTTTCTGAATTGATGCAAATGTTCTAAGAAATGATGAATATGCAACTATGTGATGATATTATAAATTACTGATTATATATGTAGAACAGAATGATCATATATTAATGTTTTTGTTCATTTGTTGTTATTTTTTAATTAATAAATTTAAAAAAAGAATAAAATATTTAGGAATAAATTTAACTAAAGATACAAAAGAGCTATACAAAGAAAACTACAAGAAATTGTCAAAAGAAATCACAGAAGACCTAAATAGATGGAAGGGCATACCGTGTTCATGGATTGGAAGACTAAATATAGTTAAGATGTCCTACCTAAATTGATTTACAGAGTCAATGCAATACCAATTAAAATCCCAAAAACTTACTTTTCAGAAATAGAAAAACTAATAACCAAATTTATCTGGAAAGGCAGGGGGCCCCGAATAGCTAAGAATATCCTGGGAAAGAAAAATGAAGTCGGAGGTCTCATGCTACCTGCCTTTAAGGCGTATTATGAAGCTACAGTGGTCAAAACAGCATGGGACTAGCATAAAGATAGGTATACTGACCAATAGAATCGAATAGAGTGTTCAGATATAGACCCTCTCATCTATGGACAATTGATCTTTGATAAGGCAGTCAAGCCAACTCACCTGGGAAAGAGCAGTCTCTTCAATAAATGGTGCCTAGGGAACTGGATATCCATATGCAAAAGAATGAAAGAGGACCCATATCTCACACCCTATACAAAAATTAACTCAAAATGCATCAAAGACCTAAACATTAGATCTAAGACCATAAAACTTTTAGAAGAAAATGCAGGGAAATATCTCATCAATCTTATAATAGGAGGCAGTTTCCTCGACCTTACACCCAAAGCACAAGCATTGAAGAAAGAAAAAAAATAAATGGGGACTCCTCAAAATTAAAAACTTTTGTGCATCAAAGAACTTCGTCAAGAAAGTAAAAAGAGGGCGGGCCATGGTGGCTCCGCGGCAAGAACGCTTGCCTGCCATGCCAGAGGACCCGCGTTCGATTCCCGGTGCCTGCCCATGTGAAAAAAAAAAGAAAGTAAAAAGACAGCCTACACAATGGGAGACAGTATTTGGAAATGATATATCAGCTAAAGGTCTAGTATCCAGAATATATAAAGAGATTGTTCAACTCAACAACAAAAAGACAGCCAACCCAATTACAAAATAGGCAAAAAACATGAACAGACACTTCTCAGAAGAGGAAATACAAATGGCCAAAGGGCACATGAAAAGATGCTCAACTTCCCTGGCTAGTAGGGAAATGCAAATCAAAATCACAATGAGATATCATCTCACACCCACCAGAATGGCTATTATCAATAAAACAGAAAACAACAAGTGTTGGAGAGGATGTGGAGAAAGAGGCACACTTATCCACTGTTGGTGGGAATGTCAAATGGTACAACCACTGTGGAAGGCAGTGTGGCGTTTCCTCAGGAAGCTAAGTATAGAACTGACATATGATCCAGCAATACCATTGCTAGGTTTCTACTCAGAGGACATGAGGTCAAGAAACATTTGCACACCAATGTTTATAGCAGCATTATTTACAATTGCCAAGAGATGGAAACAGCCAAAATGTCCATCAACAGAAGAGTGGCTAAGCAATCTGTGTATATACATACAATGGAATATTATGCAGCTGTAAGACAAAATAAAGTTATGAAGCATGTAACAACATGGATGGAACTTAAGGACATTATGCTGAGTGAGATTAGCCAGAAACAAAAGGACAAATACTGTATAGTCCCACAATATGAACTGACATTAGCGAATGAACTTGGAGAATTTCAATTGGTAAAAGAGACCATCAGGAGATAGAAATACGGTAGATATTGGGTAATTGGAGCTGAAGGGATACAGACTGTGCAACAGGACTGATTGTAAAAATTTAGAAATGGATAGCACGATACTACCTAACTGTAATACAATCATGTTAAAACACTGAATGAAGCTGAATGTGAGAATGATAGAGGGAGGAGGCCTGGGGGCACAAATGAAATCAGAAGGAAAGAGACGATAAAGACTGAGATGGTATAATCTAGGAATGCCTAGAGTGTATAATGATAGTGACTAAATGTGCAAATTTTAAAATGTTTCTGTATGAGGAAGAACAAAGGAATGTCAATAATGCAGGGTGCTGAAAATAGATGGTAATTTTGTATTTTAAAACTTTAATGTATGTGTGAGACAAGCAAAAAAATGTTTATTTGGTACAAAATTTGTATTTTGACTAGTGCATTTCCTAATATAACTTATGTGGACAACTTAATCGAACCCCATAGTACTTGGAACCTTGCATAGGGCATGAGATTTTGTAGGTTTGTCCAGAGTGATGCCCCGATAAATCCCAGAGCGATTTGAACAGTGAATAGGGAAGTATTTGCAGAGTCCCCTAGGGGGAATAGTGAGAAAGGGGGGAAATTCAGGTTCCGCAAGTGGAGAATTCTTGATATTCTCACAGGCAGTGAGGACAGCCAAAGCAATAGGCTGAGCCTCCAATTTTGGGTTTGTTCATATGAAACTTAATCCCACAAAGGACAGGCTAAGCCTACTTAAAATTAGGCCTAAGAGTCACCCCAAGAGAACTTCTTCTGTTGCTCAGATGTGGCCTCTCTCTCTCAGCCAACACGACAAGCAAACTCACTGCCCTCTCCCTCTCTTTGTGGGACATGACTCCCAGGGGTGTGGACCTTCCCGGCAACATGGGACAGAAATCCTAGAATGACCTGGAACTCAGCATCAAGGGATTGAGAAAATCATCTTGACCAAAAGGGGGAAGAGCGACATGAGACAAAATAAAGTGTCAATGGCTGAGAGATTCCAAACAGAGTCCAGAGGTTATCCTGGAGGTTATTCTTACGCATTAAATAGATATCACCTGTTTAGTTAAGGTGTAATGGAGAGGCTGGAGGGAACTGCCTGAAAATGTGGAGCTGTGCTCCGGTGGCCATGTTTCTTAAAGATAATTGTATGATGATATAGCTGTCACAGTGTGACTGTGTGGTTGTGAGAGCCTGTGTCTGATGCTCCTTTTGTCTACCTTATTGACAGACAAGCAAAACATATGGATTAAATATAAATAAATAATAGGGGGAACAAATGTTAAAATAAATTTAGTAGCTTGAAATGCTGGTGCTCGATGAAGGGGAGGGGCAAGGGGTATGGTATGTATGAATTTTTTTCTGTTTTCTTTTTATTGGTTTTTCTGAATTGATGAAGATGTTCTAAGAAATCATCACGATGATGAATCTACAACTATGTGATGACAGTGTGAGTTATTGATTATATAACAAGAACAGAATGATATGATAAGAATGTTTGTGTTTGTGTGTGGTTATGTATCATAAATAAAAAATAAATAAATTTTTAAAAATAAATAAATAACATGGGGAAGGGAGTAGACAGATATAAAGGTTGGCCTTGAGTAATTGTTGGTATTTTTGCTAATGAATCATTGCTGAAACTGGGTGATGGATATATGGAGGTTCCTTAGACTATTTTTTGTACTTTTGTATATGTTTGTAAATTTTTTACAATAAAAAGTTGAGAGAGAGAAAAATAATAATAAGATTGAGGGTTCAGCCTATTGAATTGGTTGTCCCCACTGCTTGTAAGAATATCAGGAATTCCCCAAATGGGGAAGCTGGAATATTTCCTCCTTTCTCCCCAGTCCCCCAAGGGGACTTTGCAAATACCTTTTTATTCTCTGCCCACATTACTCTGGGATATATCAGGGTATCACACTAACCTGGAAAAAGCAACAAGACCTCTCACCCTATTCAAGATTCCATATAATTATGGTGTCCAAGTAAACTGACCACAAAGTGAAATTAGATAATGTGCCACCCAAAATATAAATTTTGCACAAAATAAACATCTCTCATTTTTGTCTCACACAGAAGTTGAAGTTTGAAAATATGGGCCATATCCTCCTTTACCCAGTATTCTGATTTACCTTAGTCCTATCAAGATCAGCTTCATCCATATCTCTAGACAAAGTCCGATCACTTTTTGAGGTTTTTTTAACAGTTGCTGAATGGGGTAATGCTGACTTCCATAACTTCAGAGCTCTAACTCTGAGTCTCAGGTGTCACATAAATACCTGAAGTTTCAAGGAACGACAGGTAATATACAAATAGCTCAGTATCTCAGAACTTAGAAATATCAGTTATAACTCCTAAATAGATGTGACTGCTGTAAGAGCTTACACTCTACGAACCGTTACAATAAGCCCCAACCCGATAACCCATGCTCTTGACTTCAATTCTCTGAGTTTGTATATTATAGTTAGTCCATATGAGTGAGGCATGGTATTATTTGTCATTTTGTTTCTGACATTTCATTCATCATACAGTCATTAAGTTTCCTTCACCTAGTTGCCTGCTCACAACTTAATTCCTTCTCGCAGCCATTCAGCAATCCGTTGTACATCAACCCACAGTGCCCCCTTCCATTGCTCCGTCATTGTAACCTTAGACCACCTCCATGCATTGCGAATCGCTAACACTGCCGCCATAAACACCAGAGTGCAAATGTCCATTCACTCTCAGTTCCTCAAGGTATGTACTTAGCAAGGAGGTTGCTAGATCACACGGTAAGCCCACCCCTAGCCTCCTGTGGAACCACCACACTGCCCCCTAGAGGGACTGCATCTCTCAACTTCCCTACCAACAGTGAATAGGTACATCTCTTTCTCCACATTTTAAAAACATTACTGATTTTTGCACATTAACCTTGTATGCTGCCACTTTGCTGAATTTGTGTATTAGTGCAAGAAGCTTTGTTTTAAATCTCTTGGAATTTTACAAATATAGAATCATGTCATATGCATATAATGAGAATTTTACTTCTTAGGAGTTTGGATGCTTTTTATTTCTTTTTCTTGCCTAATTGCTGTAGCTAGAACTTCCAGCACAATGGTGAATAATAGTGGTGACAGTGGCATCCTTGTCTCATTCCCAACCTTAGGGGAAAGGCTTTCCAGCCTCTCATCATTGAGTATGATGCTGGCTGTGGGTTTTTCATATATACCTTTTATCATATTGAGGAAGTTTCCTTCAATTCCTACCTTTTGATGTATTTTTAACAGAAAAGGATGCTGAATTTTGTTGAATGCTTTTTCAGCATTGTGTTAGTCATGGTTCTCTAGAGAAACAGAACCAACAGGAGATATCTGTAAATATGAGATTTATAAAGGTGTTCAAGCAACCAAGGAAATAAAAGAGTCCAAATCCACAGGGCAGGCTGTGAGGTTGGCAGCTTGACAAACTCCACAGGAGAGGCTTGCTGGCTGGAGAAGCAAGGAAAAAGTCTCTCTTCTTTTTTAATAGTCTCCGATTGATTGGATTATCTTGTTTGTGGGGGATGCTCCCTTAGTTAATCACAGATGTTATGCAGCCACAGCTGCAATCAACTCACTGATGATTTAATAAACCAGCCTTCCAATTTATCAACCAGCCATGAAATATACTGGCAGCAATGGTCAGGCCAGTGCTTGCCTAACAGGACAAGTGGGTATTTCGCCTGGCCAAGGTGACCACCAGAACCTGACTTTCACAAGCATCAATCAGGATGATCATGTGATTTTTCCCTTTCAATTTGCTAATGTGTTGTATTACATTGATTGATGTTTTTTGTGTTGAACCATACTTATATGCCTGAAATAAACCCTACTTGATTGTGGTGTATAATTCTTCTCATGATTTGCAAGCATTTTGTTGAGAATTTTTTCCTCTATATTCGTTAGGGAGATTGGCCTGTAGTTTTCCTTGTTTGTAGCATCTTTGTCTGGTTTTGGTATTAGAGTGATGTTAGCTTCAGAAAATGAGTTAGATAGTGTGCTGGTTTGAATCTTTTGTGAACCCCAGAATAGCCAAGTTCTTTAATCCTCATTCAGTATTGCTAGGTGGGAACTTTTTAAATTGTTTCCATGGAGATGTGACACACCTAGTTGTGGGTGGTAACTTTTGATTAGATGGTTTCCATGGAGATGTGTCTCCACCCATTCAAGGTGGGGTTGCTTACCGGAGCCCTTTAAGAGGGAACCATTTTGGAAAGAGCCACGAGAGCCCACGGAGCCAGAGATGAAGAAGAAGATGAAGAAGGAAAATACCCTTGGAGGAGCTGGGAAGAGAAACCTGGAGAGAAAGGTAGCAGATGTCGCCATGTCCGCCATGGGCCTTTCCAGTTGCGAGAAAAACCCTGAACTTCACCGGCCTTCCTGGAGTGAAGGTAACATATTGTTGGTGCCTTCATTTGGACATTTTCACGGCCTTAGAATTGTAAGCTTAAATTTAATAAATTTCCCTTTTTAAAAGCTGCTCTGTTTTTGGTATATTGCATTCCAGTAGCTTGCAAACTAGAACAGTGTTCTTTTTTCTTCATATTTTTGGAAGCGTTTGAGCAAGAATAGTGTTAATTCTTTTTTGAAGTTTAATAAAATTCCCCTGTGAAGCCATCTGGCCTGGACTTTTCTTTGTGGGGAGGTTTTTGATGACTGATTGAATCTCATTATTTGTGATTGGTTTGTTGAGGTCTTTTATTTCTTCCCCTGTCAGTATAGGTTGATCATGCTTTTCTAGGAAATTGTCCATTTTATCTAAGTTGTCTAGTTTTTTGGCATACAGTTGTTCATCTTATCCTCGTGATTTTTTTTATTTCTTCAGGGTCCATGATAATGACCCCTCTCTCATTTCTGATTTTATTTATTTGCATCCTCTCTCTTTTTCAGCCTAGCTAAGAGCCTATCATTTTTATTGATTTTTCTCAAAGAACCCACTTTTGGTTTTATTGATTCTCTCTATTGTTTTTTGTTCCCCAATCCATTTATTTCTGCTTTAATTTTTGTTATTTTTCTTCTACTCACTTTAGGGTTAGTTTGCTATTCTTTTCTAGGTCCTCCAGGTAAGTAGTTAAGTCCTCAATTTCTGCTCTTTCTTCTTTTTTAATAGAGACATTTAGGGCAATAAATTTCCCTCTCAGCACTGCCTTTGCTGCATCTCGTCTTTTTTTTTTTTTTATCTCATAAGTTTTGATATGTTGTATACTTGTTTTCATTTGTCTCCAGATATTCACCAATTTATCTTGCAATTTCTTCTTTGACCCACATATTGTTTAGGAGTATGTTATTTAACCTTCATATATTTGGGAAAATTCTGGTTCTTTGCTGGTTATTGATTTCCAGCTTCATTCTATTGTGGCCTGAGAAAAGTGCTTTGAATAACCTCAGTCTTTTTAATTTTATTAAGACCTGTTTTGTGCCCCACCATATGATCTAACCTGGAGCAAATTCCATGAGCACTAGAGAAGAACATATCCTGATGTTTTGGGGTGTAATGATCTATATACGTCTGTTTGGTTTAATTTGTTTATCACATTATTTAGTATCGCTATTTCCTTGTTGATCCTCTGGTTGTTCTATCTATAGAAGAGAGTGGTGTATTGAAGTCTCCCATTATTATTATAGAAACATCTATTGCTTCTTTCAGTTTTTGCCAATGTTTGTCTCATATACTTTGGAGCTACTTGATTAGGTGCTAAACATTGGTGAATTGTCCCTTTTATTAATATATAGCGTCCTTTGT